>CM070494.1:36906964-36926964 GCA_036324585.1 Champsocephalus esox
TGTCTGTGTGCGTGCGTGTGTGTGTGTATGTGTGCGTGTGTGTGCGTGTGTGTGTGTATATCTGTGTGTGTGCGTGTGTATGTATGTGTGTGTGTGTGTGTGTGTGTATATCTGTGTGCGTGTGTGTGTGTGTGTATGTGTGTGTGTGTGTGTATATCTGTGTGTGCGTGTGTATGTATGTGTGTTTGTGTGTGTATGTATGTATGTGTGTTTGTGTGTGTGTGTATGTATGTGTTTCTGTGTGTGTGCGCGTGTGTGTGTGTGTGTGTGTGTGTGTTTGCAGGAAATCTGATTGCCGTTATGGATTTTTGTTTTTTAAATCACTCTGGCGGTTTTCAGGGAACGCTGTGAACTCGTGTTTTTGCTGGAATCGGGTCAGGAAATATAATTTGGAAAAAACGATGGAGCAACGAATCGATCTGCTGGAAACAGTGCGAGCACAATTATACTTACGGGTTTCCTCCCGGACTGTAAAACTTTAAAATGCAACACCGTGGAGATACCTAACGATAGATGAACTATACATCCTGTCTTGTTGCTTTTGAAATCAGTTAGTGCGGAAAGAAAGGAAAGGTAACGATGAACGTATCTGCCGACTGTTAATATCTAACGATGTGACCATCTGTGTTTCCTGTCGTTATGTAATTGCTCTTTTCACGGCACCGCACAGTTCCACAATTAAGCTCCATCGGGATAAATAAAGTCTCGTGTTCTGAACACACACAGAGCGGTGCATCCAGCCGTCTGACGAAAGCACGTCTGGAGGACGGGAGCCGAGGTGACCGCCACGTGTCGATGCTTTGATTGATATTCATAATGCCAGACTCTCATTGGACGACTCGAGCTCGAGCCACGACTGCTGCTCGCGTCCAGATCTGAGAAACAGCTTGTGACTCAACCTCCGACCTTTCACCTCCTCACACGTCGTTGATCCGTGACTCACGGGAGACAAGCAGACGAGGGCGAGGACGCCAGATAGGGAGACGCAAAACATTTTACTGAGGCGGGAAAGTAAGTTCCTGAGGAGGACGAAGACGAGGAGAAGAGGAAGAGGATGTAAAGCGAGATGTCACGTGAGAGACAGAGGTGCGAGTTAATGCGTCCGTCTCCCTGAAGTGTGTGTGCAGTGTGTTCATCCCTCGCAGAGTGTGTGTAAGTGTGTAAGGCGATTACAGATCTGGAAGCTTTGGTTACGCTGCCTCTCTCATCCCGCCATCCGGCCGACCGCGCGGCGGTGGGTTTGATGGTTTTAGTGCCTCGCCGCTCGATGCAAATCTCATCACCGGTTTGCAGACACGAACGCTTGGGAAGCGACGAGCAGAAACCGGAGAGAGAGAGAGGCCGCATTAACTCGCCCGCCGCGGCTCCTTCAAGAAAAGGGAAAAGGAAACCAGAGGCTGGAAATATGGCGTCGGGTTTCAGCCGTTTGGAAAATATCCTCAATTTGATCAAACATTTATAAAGTGACTTTCAGAGCAGCTTGGGTTTCCTCGAGACGGCTGCTGCACACTCTGCAGCGCCTTTAACGCGGTTAGCACACTCACACACACCGTGCTGCCTGCACTCTGTCTCTGTGTGTGTGTGTGTGTGGGTGGGTGTGTGTGTGTGGGTGTGTGGCTTTCTGTGTGTGTTGATGCAATATTAGCCCACACGTGTGTGTGTGTGTGTGTGTGTGTGTGTGTGTGTGTGTGTGTGTGTGTGTTACAATCTCATAGACTTCTATACAATCTCATAGACTTTCACACAATCTCATAGACTTCTTCACAATCTCATAGACTTCTTCAAAATCTCATAGACTTCTTCAAAATCTCATAGATTTCTATACAATCTCATAGACTTCTACACAGTTTAACAGACTTCTATACAATCTCATAGACTTCTTCACAATCTCATAGACTTCTATACAATCTCATAGACTTCCACACAATCTCATAGACTTCTATACAATCTCATTGGCTTCCACACAATCTCATAGACTTCTATACAATCTCATTAACTTTTATTACATCTCATAGACTTCTATACATTTAAACGTTACACCCATGCTGGACTTAAACGTTTAAGGCTTCATTTGTAACATCCCGTATAGTTTGCGTACAGAAATAAGTGATATAAACCTGAACATGTAACTTAATTATTAGAAAAAGACAATAAAGGGCTTTTAAAATAACTATTGAAGTATCCGGCTTCACCAGGTCCACCGTCTAACCCTCACAATGATGCTATTGTTATCCTAAATGGAAAAAAAGAAATCAAGCAGATATTTTCCACCAAAAGAAACTCTGCTCAATTATTGAAGGTCAACCCTTTGAGAAGTCAATTTGCTATAATCACATATTCTCATTTCCTGAACAGTGAATACAAATTGGAGATTCAGTGTTCCCTGATTTAATAAGACTGAAGCACTCTTACTACGTTAGTCAGTCCTTATTAAAAAATATGGAGCTTGATCCCATATGATGTAATATTTTACTATTTGAATACTTGTGTATCGACTAAAAATGTTGTCTGTGTGACAAGACACATTTTAGACGTATAATTGTTACGTTTTCTATCTCGGTATTATCCACGTTTTGACCAATGTGTGTCCATGTATTCAGTTCCCCTTCTCTTCCTTACGGCTTTCTTTTATCGTTGATTGTCTCTCTTCTCCTCTCCCCCCTCGCTGCCGCCCTGTTTATGTTCCACTTCATATCGAGTTGTTCCTCTGCTGGTATCAATATTGTTCGCTTGCCTACGAATCAATACGCAGAAATAAAAAACTTTACCAACCCAATCAATTACGCCCACTTCATTTTCATAACTCGACTCCATCGTCCTCAAACGCCGCGACAACAGCCCGACCATCCTTCCTCTCTCCTGGGACACTCCTTCCTCTTCATCCTCCCCCATCTTTCTCCCTCATCTTCCTCCCCCCCCCCACCACTTCTCTCCATCCTGCTGCATTAAGCCCAGAATTGTTAACGAGGTATCAGATTCTGCAATGATGGACGTTACTAGGAGAAAAATCTGAGGCCAGATCGGTTTACGTCTAAAGCGACGGGATGGGATCAATAACAATATTTTCCCTTGAAAACAGCAGCCTCTTCCCCTCCAGAAGCATCTTATCTCCACCCTCCCTTCTTCCCCCTCCCCCCTTATCCACTTTAAGAGCCCCTAAACATTCATTTTTAATGGCGGGGAAAGGGGGGGGTTAGTAGATTTCGTGGTTAGCGGTGACGGCGGATGCTAATACGTCGACAGCTGGTCCGTGTGCCGGGGCGAAGACGCCATTTTGGGTCCAGAGGGGCGAGGAAGAAGAGAGGAGGTCAGCGTCAGCGGCTAATTGGTTCCTTGGCTGTGACACTCGATCCGGCTGATCCAATCAGAGGAGTCTGAGACAGGATGGAGAGTTTTACAGAAACACACTCGTAATGTGATGAAGTCCAAAACTGCAGCCTCAGAAACGACCGCGGAGGTAAATCATCGCCTCGAAGTCGACTCATAAAACCAAATATCACATGTTTATAACATTAATGTGACATCATCCAAAGTGCTCTAAACGCATCACAGACCATGATACACCGCACGATGTTCAAAGCCCGAATGGAGTGAAATGCAACCTCAACTCCAACGACGGCTTTTATACAATAAACTGGTTCTTTCATCGATAACCGTGTTCACCAGATTCTCTGTAGTCAACCATGATTAAGATGTATCTCGACCCTGTCATTTATTTTATTGTTATGTGTGCTGTCTGTACCATCGGTTTGTTTATTATTTCAAAAATATGTTTGTACAATTAATCTTGTCTTATTCTGTAGGGGGGTGGGGGGGTTAACAAAAAAATGGAGAACCTGCTATTTTTTGTCACTGAAACTGTATGTGTTCACAGGAAATAAAAATACACTTTTAAAGGTGGTATCTTGAAAGGTCACGATGAAATGTGTGTCTCTAAATTATAATATGTTGATGTGAATATGTGTAACTTTGTTTGGAACAAAACATTTCTCATACTGTAGCTTTACTTTGTTAATTCCAGCTTGTTTTGGCATTTTTTCGGGAACTAAAAACAAACCTGTTCATTTTCAAATCTACAGACATTTTGAAACAAAGCTTCTCGTATATTTTACCAATGTCCTTTTATTTGTATTAAAGTCTTTCGAGGCCTCGTTCAGTTACTTCCAACAACCTGAAAGCATTAACCAATCGACGAAGACATCTGTCTGCACCCAAGAAAAGGTATGTAGTGTTTTAGGCCTCCACGTTCTAGCAAAGGTCAAATTTGACGCTTCAACTCACGATGATTTTTAAGACAAAGTGTTCGTCTAAGTTTGTGTCCACAGCGTTGAAGCTTTGAGGCGTGAGAACAACACGGAGCTCACATCAAAGACTTTAAGAGACTCTTGAGTCTGTCAGCCACTCGACCCCCAACTCAAGTACTGATGAGGAGGGACACACACACACACACACACACACACACGGGTTTAACCTCCGCCGCTGTATTTTGTCCGCAGGTCAATGGGAGGATTAACCCTCTGAAGCCGCGGTACATCATCACTTCCTGTTGGTCAGCTGACCTCACACTTCACATGAATGGAGGAGACAGATACATCCTCTGGAGGACGAGGACGACAAAAGCTGCGACCTCCAGACGACCCCGAGCTTCTTATCCCAAATGAGATGTTTAACCTCAAAGAGATTTAAAAAGACAACGGATTCTGGAGATCCTGAAAGCAGCACTCAGAGGAATGTCAGGATGCTAAATGTTTTAACTTTAATCTAAACGTATTAAAATAACAACTGTTAAAATAACTAAACTGATTCACTCAAACTAATCAGAGCAGATATCCCAACTAAACTACAGTAACTAAAGTTAAAGAAATTCAACACAATATGAATCAACTTAAAGATGGGGTCGGTGATTCACTTCAGAAACACGTGTTATATTCCATGGAAAGCTCTTAACGTCCCGATAGCAATGAATACATTAAATGCTTTGACAATAAATACATGTATAAATTAGAGCCGGGACTCGATTAAAAAAACAAATGTATCTAATTAATTAGAGGCTTTGTAATTAATTAATTGAAATTAATCGCATTTTTAATCGAATATACATATCTGACCTGAGAACAGGGAGAAGCCGTTTCCACATGGATGTGACTCCAGGTGGTCTACAGCCAGGGTTGGAATACATGTAACGGCGTTACGTAATCAGAATACAAAAATCAAGTAACTGTATTCAGCTCGCGTTACATTTGAAAAACGAGTAATCTGATTACAGTTACTTTCGTAAACCTGAAGTGAATACATTTTGGATTACGTATTGGAATTATTGGTGGAAAGATTTCCTCTCAACATGTAATATTCATTAGTAGTAGGTACAGCCGATTCGAACCATCAGAGCCGCCGCAGATGGACCAACAAAGCGTTTGAAAAAAAATCGCGGGTCCGCTCGCTCAGTGAAACAATAACAACGAAACATGGAGGAACAAAAGTCTGCGTTTAAATCGCGTGTGTGTAGGTGTGTGTGGTTAAAACACATCAGCCTGCGGTCGCTCTTTATACTAATGATTATTTCTGAAGATATACACAGTGAAGGCGGTGCGTGAAAGGCACTGCGCGGCGCACTCGTCTTCTCAGAGGCTGAGTTAACACTCCCGCTGCCTCCTGGTGCTGCAGAGATTTCATGAAGTGAAGGAGGTTTTCCTTCTATAAAACAGCTGTGGGCAGCAGACACTGTGAGAGTCACAGACATGAATACATAGATCAAGGCAGACTGGTGCACACACTCTCCTGTTTTGCCAATCCGGTGCTTAAACAAATATAGCTCTCCACCCCTGGCCGAAATGTCCTTAAAATGAAGTCCGAGTTCGACATTTTAATTCATGTCCTGCCAACACTGGCAGGACAGAAGGCGACACGCCCGTTCTAAGCCGTGTCCTTCACTCCTCACATCCCAAGCTGCATCCCCAAAACGTGTATTATGTTGTTACATCGTTTCAGATGTGATGTTTCAGTGTGCTCTTGATAAGCCATTAAAACAGTAAAAACACGTTCAGTTTACTTTTGCTTTTTGTGTCTCCTGTTCACCAAAACATACCATCTGTGATGGAAAAAGAAAGTAATCCAAAAGTAATCTAAAAGTAATCTGATTACGTTTTTAAGACACGTAACTGTAACTGTATTCGGATTACTTTCAGAGCCATGTAATCAGTAATCAGTAACTGATTACATTTATAAAGTAACCCTCCCAACCCTGTCTACAGCCGAGTGCAGTCCAGTGAGCAGGGAGCTGGTTACTCTCTCAGACGTGGACTGACTTATCCTGGCCCTGAAACCAGTCGTCTGGTTGAGTGTGGGTTGGGTCAGGGTGTGGTTCCTTGCACTCGGAGTCGGGCTAACGTCCACGCTAGCTGCTACATGCTAGCTGCTACATGCTAGCTGCTACACGCTAGCTGCTACACGCTAGCTGCTACATGCTTTGCCTTTAGGTGATACTTTAGGCTTGATGTGCTGCGGCTCTTGTCGACGCTTCCATCCGTCCGTTTTCGAAAACAAAATGTCCCATCCACGGGGCCGACCAAAGCGGTCTCATCAGCTTGTTCGTTCATGTTTGACTATTGTTCACCGTGGTTTGTTGTTGTTTGAAGTCCCATGTTGAAGTCATGAACGTTAGTTGGTGCTCCAGTATAATCGGTACGCCGGAAACTCATCCAGTGAGAAACGTTCCGCTGTGCAAAAATAAGTGCGATTAAAATGCGTTAATTTTTTTAACGCGTTCATTTTTGTGTAATTAATTAATCTTAATTAACGCGTTAAAGTCCCGGCCCTAATATAAATGTCATCAGTGGAAGCCGTAGCGCTGTAAAAAGCACGACCAATCATCTGAGCCGGCTAAAGTAACTGGATGGCCTACCTGCCTGTCAGCCTTCCATCTGGGCATACACTCATCTCGTGCCCTCATTGGTCACGTGCACGTTCGTGTGTGTTGGAGGAGGGGCTCTGTGAGGAAGTCTGAAGGAAGTTGTGTATTTTCAAATTCTAGCGCACTCGAGCCGGTTTCTCCATTCTTAGCTACCTTTAATAACTCAAACTTAAATGCCAACTAAACTCAACTCAACCTAACTGAACTAAACCCAATTCTAAACCTACATTTAAACTTTAAAGACCTAAACTAAACTGAACTTAACTTAACTCAATCATTTCTGAACTTAAACACAAATGAAATTTAACTCAAACTCATATCTAAACTTAGACTAAAACTAAACTTAACTCAAACTCATATCTAAACTTAAACTAAAACTAAACTTAACTTAAACTCATATCTAAACTAAAACTAAACTTAACTTAAACTCATATCTAAACTCAAACTCAACTTAACTTAAACTCATATCTAAACTTAAACTGAAACTAAACTTAACTTAAACTCATATCTAAACTCAAACTCAACTTAACTTAAACTCATATCTAAACTAAAACTAAACTTAACTTAAACTCATATCTAAACTTAGACTAAAACTAAACTTAACTTAAACTCATATCTGAACTTAAACTCAAACTCATATCTGAACTTAAACTAAAACTAAACTTAACTTAAATTCATATCTAAACTTAAACTAAAACTAAACTTAACTTAAACTCATATCTAAACTTAAACTCAAACTAAACTTAACTCAAATCTAAACTTAAACTAAAACTAAACTTAACTCAAACTCATATCTGAACTTAAACTAAAACTAAACTTAACTTAAACTCAAACTTAACTCAAACTCATTTCTAAACTTAAACTAAAACTAAACTTAACTTAAACTCAAACTTAACTTAAACTCATATCTGAACTTAAACTAAAACTACACTTAACTTAAACTCATATCTGAACTTAAACTAAAACTAAACTTAACTTAAACTCATTTCTAAACTTAAACTCAAACTAAACTTAACTTAAACTTAACTCAAACTCAAACTTAACTCAAACTGATATCTAAACCTAAACTAAAACTAAACTTAACTTAAACTCAAACTTAACTCAAACTCATTTCAAAACTTAAACTCAAACTAAACTTAACTTAACTCAAACTCAAACTTAACTCAAACTGATATCTAAACCTAAACTTAACTTAAACTCAAACTTAACTCAAACTCATTTCTAAACTTAAACTAAAACTAAACTTAACTTAAACTCAAACTTAACTCAAACTCATTTCTAAACTTAAACTCAAACTAAACTTAACTTAAACTTAACTCAAACTTAACTCAAACTGATATCTAAACCTAAACTCAAACTAAACTTAACTTAAACTCAAACTTAACTCAAACTCATTTCTAAACTTAAACTCAAACTAAACTTAACTTAAACTTAACTCAAACTCAAACTTAACTCAAACTGATATCTAAACCTAAACTCAAACTAAACTTAACTTAAACTCAAACTTAACTCAAACTCATTTCTAAACTAAAACTAAACTTTACTTAAACTCAAACTTAACTCAAACTCATATCTGAACTTAAACTCAAACTAAACTTAACTTAAACTTAACTCAAACTGATATCTAAACCTAAACTCAAACTAAACTTAAACTCAAACTTAACTCAAACTCATTTCTAAACTTAAACTCAAACTAAACTTAACTTAAACTTAACTCAAACTCAAACTTAACTCAAACTGATATCTAAACCTAAACTCAAACTAAACTTAACTTAAACTCAAACTCATTTCTAAACTTAAACTAAAACTAAACTTAACTTAAACTCAAACTTAACTCAAACTCATATCTGAACTTAAACTCAAACTAAACTTAACTCAAACTCCATGATCCAAACTGAAACTAAACACAAGCTTTTATCTAATATTCCTTAATTTATGATGTTTGACCTTCACACTAACGCAGTACCAGCTGGTCAGTGACAGATACTACTATGGGAACAGTCTCTTTAGTTATTTAGTCAAACAAACTAAACCCAAACTAAACCTCTTAAACCTAAGACAGGAGACACACCTGTATCTTCTGTAAAGCACGTTTAAATTCAGTGTGATCACAAAGTGGCGTTCTGCTGCAGCAAAGGTGTGTCTGTTAATGAGAGCCAGTTTAACACGTCTTTGTCTCGCTGCAAATCACTTCACCACGGTGCCGTTCACTTGCTGTGAGAGAGCGTGGAGTTCCTGCAAAATACTGCACTCATCAGACTGCTGCTAAATCCTGCACACATCTAAATACTGCACTCATCTAAATACTGCACTCATCTAAATACTGCACTCATCAGACCGCTGCTAAATACTGCACTCATCAGACTGCTGCTAAATACTGCACTCATCAGACTGCTGCTAAATACCGCACTCATCAGACTGCTGCACCGTACTCATCAGACTGCTGCTAAATACTGCACTCAACAGACTGCTGCTAAATACTGCACTCAACAGACTGCTGCTAAATACTGCACTCATCAGACTGCTGCTAAATACTGCACTCATCAAACTGCTGCTAAATACTGCACTCAACAGACTTCTGCTAAATACTGCACTCATCAGACTGCTGCTAAATACTGCACTCAACAGACTGCTGCTAAATACTGCACTCAACAGACTGCTGCTAAATACTGCACTCATCAGACTGCTGCTAAATACTGCACTCATCAGACTGCTGCTAAATACTGCACTCATCAGACTGCTGCTAAATACTGCACTCATCAGACTGCTGCTAAATACTGCACTCAACAGATTACTAATATAATTGTTTCACTATTTTAAAGTTATTAAATAGTGATGTAGTATGAAATCTAAAATACATTTTATTTGTATTCATGTTTCCCTAGTTCTAGTTCTTTCTCCTCCATTGTTTCCATGTCATCCCCTCTTTCTGTTATTTCCATCTTCCTTCCAAGTCTTCCCTTCTTTCTCCTACATGTGTCTCCCCCCTCCTCCCCCTTTCCTCCCCCTCTCCTTTCTCTCTCTTAATTGCGTCACTTTATTTCCCTCTCTAATATTTGATCCATAAAGCGTCTCATTAAATTAATCACAGGCTACATTATATCGCTACCTGCGGTGAAAAGTGACAGATTTGCCGATTCCTGCCGTTTTGTGAAGGAGGCTGAGTGTGTGTGTGTGTGTGTGTGTGTGTGTGTGTGTGTGTGAGAAAAGGGGGAGTCAAAATGGCGTCCAATCGGTGTTAAAGTCATCAGGTTAATTTACTTTCCTAATTTTACACCTCATAAAGTAATAATAATTTAACGTCGCTCTCATGTGAACTGCACCGAACCCTGCAGAGGGAAATGTAGAATACATTTTTTGGATAATATAAATGGTCTTATGTATTCTATTCAAACTACAGGCAAACATCCGGCACTTAAAACCTTATTTCCCAGCAGTTTAAAGCAGTGCGTAACATCGACCAAAAAGCGTGCAGTGATAAAGCAATTTAAATAATCTGTTTGAACAATTCAAGGACTGTATTTCACTGTGCAGCCTGTCGCCAGACCACTAACACAAGCAGCTTTCAAATACATTTCCAGCAATAAAGGGATAGCCTATATATCATAACTCGCATCCTAGCCAAAGTACACGTAACAATATAGCAATTTAACATTTATTTACAGCAATGAAATGCCTTTATATCAAAGTGTAGTCCAACATGCAGAAATAAAGCGATTTAAATATTATTCAAGCAATGAAAGGACTGTATTTCAATGTGTAGCTTATAACCAAACTGCATGCAGAATTAAAAGGACTCGAACATGCATTAAAAGGTTTCTTATGAAAGACTATTCCAGCGGCTAAACATGAGAGCAGAGCCTCAAGTCAAACATGCAGAATTTAAAGGACTGAATTGTAGTTTTTAACAGACTATGTTTTAATGTGCAGCCATATGCAAAATATAGCCATTTAAATGTTTCCGTGTTTCGCTGCAGACCCGCTCAGAGGTGAACTCTTTAAAGTGACAGAAGAAAGAGGAAGAGGAAGAGGAGGAAGCAGCTTAAAGTCCTTTAGGAACACACTGTTTAACCTCCGCTGACCCGAGGTCTCTGATTAAAGGACTAGTCCTCCGTTGTCCTGGCGACCTGCTGCTCGTCCTGCCGGCCTCTTAACCCCCAGTCACACACACACACACACACACACACACACACACACACACACACACACACACACACACACACTCAGCAGGTGTGTGTGTGTGTTTGTTGTGTCCTGCCGTGCGACTGACCTGCTGATCGTCTGCTTCACTAATTAGCAGCTTTGTCTTTCTCACCGCTGGCAGCCCAACTCCGCCTCTGATTGGCTGTGAGCAGGAAGTAACACACACACACACACACACACACGGAGAGAGGGTGAGGACACAGCAGCTTTTGTTGTGCAGGGCCTCAGTCGTGTCCTCGTGTCCATTCGAGGTCTGCAGGTGAGCTGTTGTTGTTTTTCTTTTATCTTCCCTTCTGTGTTCACTCAATCATTTCCTCCCTCCCTCCCTCCCTCCCTCCCTCCACCTCCACCTCCCTCGCTCTATTATGTTTCTGTGATGGAATAAAGAGAGACCCATCTGTCCGTCAGCTGTCCGTTCACAACTTTATTTAAGGTGACTGACGACTCTATTAAAGTTTAGCACGGACAGTTATTCTCCCTTAAAAGTGAATTAACTCACTTTATTGAAGCGCTTGTTATATTTCTTAAGCTTGTTTTTACAAAAGCAACAAGTATTCCCATTACACACAGACCAGGAGCAACTGGTGACATGTTAGTGGGTTTCATGGGTTTGAATGGCAAGGCAAGAGCCGCGTTCACACTGCGTACTTTTCCCACAAAGGTTCATCAGAACTCTTTAGTTCTCATGAACTAAGTACAGATCGCGTTCACACCCGAAAAAGTCCCTGGGGGAGGATTAGGCAAATGAAGCCGCTGACGTCACTTCTTCTTCTTCTTCTTTGCTTTGGGTTTACTGGCAGGCCGCAAACCACTTCACGGCGTATACTGCCGCCCGGAGTCCCCGGCCGGAAGTCCCCGCCGGAAGTCCCCAGAGTTGGGGAAGGCTTCAGTAGCAGCTGCTGGGAGTCCCAGCAGCTGCTACTGAAGCCTTCCGAGTAAATCTCCAGAACGCCGACACCTCCTCATCTCCACCGCTCCCATGTTTTATTTTGTGTTGCCATAAGTTAGTCTCTCTGCGTTTCTGCGCTGGGCTAATGCTAATAATGCTAATAATGCTAATGCGAGGATAATAAAATGGCGGCTTCACAAAACTCTTTGGGAGTGTTACGGGGCGTGGTTTGCAATCCACCCAGCCAATCAGACATATAGCTCTCTTCTCACAAAAGAGCCGCTCGAAAGTCCCTGCTCTCTAGCAGGGACTTTCGAGCGGGTCAAAAAGGTTCGCATGAACTACTTTTAGTACCGGCTCTTTTTGGTGTGAACGCGATCATGAACTAAGTTCGCATGAACCTTTGTGGGAAAAGTACCGCAGTGTGAACGCGGCTAAGGCAAGGCAAGGCAAGTTAAGTTTATCTATAGAGCCCCTTTCAGCACCAGGTGCTTTACAAACATGAAAGACATTCAGACAAAGGCACTTAAAATCAGTCATTAAAAGAAAAGCTAATAAAATAAACATTAAAAGATTAAAGTTACGGTGCAGTCTAAGATATGAATAGTTCAATTCTTTCGGTTCTTGATGTTTTATTTATTCACAGAACCTCCCTTTGGAAATCCGAACATGTCCGTCCCGATTGTTAATTTAGACTGATTGTTTCCACCATGTTTTGCTCGCATGACATCCACAATCGGACCCTCGGAAGGGTGTACTAGCCCCCTACCCTACTCTGCGTTCCATAACAACGTCGTTAAGTGTTACCTGAACACCCCGTGTTACCTGAACACTATGTTTCACCCGTCGGTGCTGTGATGCTTGTTCCTCAGTACAACTCACCGAGAAACTGATCGTAACCCCTGGCTACGACGGATATCATTTAAGATATGAATAGTTCAATTAAAAGCATGCATATTTTCTACTTTCTTGTTAATTTCTTGTCTTTTAATTTGTAATGTACAATGCCTTGTCTTTTTATGCTGCTGCAACACAAACATTTCCCAGATTGGGATAAATAAAGTATATCTTATCTTATCTTAACGTGAGTTCACTGAGGAGAATTCTTAAAGCATATCAAGTAGCATAATTTACCTATTGATGTTGCTAACCTATAACTTAGCTTATGAGGCAATGTACCTCTAGTATAGGCTACAGAATATATAGTATTAATGTATTTTGTCTTTTGGTGTTTAGACCGTTTTTAAATTCCGTTTTCTTAATGTCTTTCATTTCTGTAAAGCACTTTGAATGGCCTTGTGTTGAAAGGTGCTATAAATAGACTTATAGCCCTTCATACTTGTTTCTGTTTTTGGCCCTCAGTGAAAAAAGTTTGGACAAACCTGCAATAAACAAACACTAAATATAAAAACAACGACCACCATTCCCTCCTGAAAGTACAAGTTCCCACAAGCTCGTCTCCTTCCTTCCCTTCCTTCCTTCCCTGCTTCCTCTCCCACAGCTGAGTGATCAGCTGAGGGTCCGGCTCTAAACCCCCCTGCTGTCTCTTTATGTTCCCCCTCATGTTCCACCTGTAGCCCCTCACACACACACACAGAGCTTTTCGGGGTTTTCTTCGGGGGTTAAACCCACATCCCGCCGGGTGTCTTGTCGTCTTTTGTGCCGTGGGACAAAAGCTCCGTCCTGCGTCTTCAGAGGGAAGCGGAGCGAGGAGACGAGCTGTCAAGAGTCTGAAGAGATGCCTTTCAGACGGGAGAAAAACACTCGGCTGACATGAGCCCAAATACCAGAGGCCTTAATCATCACCCTCGTCTTCGTCACGGGAAGAAGTACTGCGAAGAATGGGAACTTTTAAGTTGACTGGAAAACTTTAACATATTCGTTTTTTGAACTTTGATAGAGAACATTTACATTTTAATTTAAGATGATGTTATACTGAGATGTTTCTTCTTTGTGTTGAAACATTCAAAGACATTGTTTGATTATATAAAATCTGCAACATCACTTGAGATAAGACTTTAAATTAACATATACTTGTTAGATTACCTGGATATGCAAATGTTAGTAAGTAGAAACGAAAACTGAAAAAATAATGACTATTTAAATTAATTATTATCTGCTGTGTAGTTTAGTCTACATAATACATCTTACTTATTCATTTATTTGTATTTAATTGGTTATATAGATGTATTTTAAAGGTCACCTATCATGCGGTGTATTTAATTGGTTCTATATAGATGTATTTTAAAGGTCACCTATCATGCTGTCTGTAGGCAACAGTTATATAAACATATATAAAGAAACATGTCTATGAAGTGTTTTGCTCCAAACACCAATCAGATTCTAGCCACGCCTCATATCCCTCTGTTTCCCTTCCTGTTTCAAAAGTGCTGATTTGGGGATAAAGCTTTAAAGAGGAGGGGTCTGAGCTCATGCGGGACCCGGCAGCTACCGTCTAAACTAAATGCTGCCGTGATGAAACTCCATATCATGGATTATCAAGGATCTGAAACAGTCTGGAGCTCAAAGGCTTTCTCTCTTGCCGGTTAGACCACAAGGTGAGTTCCTTTCTACTTCCTGCTTCTTCACACACATGCTCTCCAGCACAGGTTAGCTCTGAGTGTTAGCGATGCTAATGTGAACACCGACCATATTACGTCCAAAGCAGTCGGGCATTGTTTCTGATAGCAACGTTTCTGATTGGCCCGTGGGTCCACATTTCAGATGTTACGTCATATCGGACGCACATCTGGATCAGCTCCGTTGTTCCCCGTTTTTAGAGATTTGGGTACGGAGGAAAAGAGAGAGGGTTTATTTCCTGACGCTGCGTGAGTTCCCCGACACACCGGGGACACACCGGGGACACACCGAGGACACACCGGGGACACACCGGGGACACTGCGGGGACACACCGGGGCGCAGCGGGGACACATGTTTATGTAGAGAAGACATCAAAAAGTGACTTTTGCATGATAGGTCCCCTTTAATATACTTTAATATACTTAATAATACTTTTTGTATAAATAACCTGAATCTAAAAAGACACTTATAATAAGCATCTGTAAATTGATCTAAAAATATTGTACTGTTAACACATTTTTTAAACTCCACATTAAAATGTAACAGATTTGGTTAAATAATTGTAGTAATAATAAATATGTCCAATATGTGTTGTGTTTATTTCAGGCTGATACTTCCTTTTGTCAGAGTTGACCTTGTCTCCTCTCCTCCTGACCATCGTGGTGTGAAACCGAGACGAGTGAGTCAGAAAGGAAAGAGAGTGAGGGTTAATCCTCTTCCTGTCTGATTCTCCTCCGACATGTTAAACAGCCACAGAAACACTGATCCTCCACAGAAACCACAGAAGAAGAACGACTGCTGGGGGAGGGAGGGAAACAGTAGAGATTGAGTGGAGGAAGGGAGGGAAGAAGGAGAGAAAAGGAGGGAAATAAGAAGGAAAGGTGGGGAAAAGGTAGGAAGAAAGTAAGGAAACGATGAAGAAAGGAATGGGCAAGGGGGAGGAAGCTAATACAGTCATAAAAGGGAGAGAGGATGAAACGTAAAGCTGGCAAAGAGAAATTAAGGAAGGAAGGAAGGAAGTAAGGAAGGGAGGAAGGGAGGAGATGGCGAGAAATATAGAACAAGTGAGGGAACAGGGAAGGAGTGAAAAGGAGGAAAGGAAGAAGGAAGGAAAAAGGGGATAGGTGTGATGAAAGGTAAGGACTAGCCCCTCGATTCCACCGGGTCCGTCTGCGCCGCGGTTCGAACCCTACCGGGCGCGTTTCAGGAGCGGAGCGTCTCGCCTTATATATATAGTTTACACAGTGCCTGTAAACCGAGGAGAACGCGGGCATATCTCCTCCACTTGAAAGACTACGGAGGGATAGGAGGGTCTGCACAATTAGTTTATTTTGAGGGTGGGCCGGATGCTCTGACCGGTCCACTTCCTGCGCGGCGGCCAGACGGACCCGGTGGGATCTGGGGGGTGACAACTTGACGGAGTTAAAATGATAAAGGAGGGAGTAGAGAAGCATGGAGGAGGCAAATAAAGTAAGAAAACAAGGGATACTGAAAGAAAGGGATCAAGGAAGGAAAGCAGGGTGGAGGGGAGGAGGTATAGGAAGGAAAGGAGACACACTGAGGGAAGAAGGAAAGGATAGATTAGAGAGGGAAGGAGAATGGAGAGAGAAGTGGAGAGAAGCAACAAAGGAAACAAGGGAACACCGAAAGAAAGAGAGAAGGAAGGAGGCAAGGAAAGAGGAAAGAAAGAAAGAAAGAAAGTGAAGAAAGGTTCAAGGTGGAAGGAAAGAAGGAACCAAGAAAGGAACAAAGATAAACAGATATTCGTTTCCTTTCCTCTACATGTCCTCTCCTCTTCCTCACCAACAGATCTCAGCAGGAGGTCTGATTTCCAGAATAATCTCCTGGTGGGTGTTTGCTGATTAACTCCTCCACTCTGATCCACTGAATCTACTGTACCACAGAAGAAGAATCTAAAGATACCGCAGGAGGGAGCGAGGGGAGAAGAAGAAGAGGAACAGATTGGACTGTCACCCTCAGAAATGAAGAGAGTTAAAAATGTTTTCAGTCCGATCAGATCTGTTTTCTGACACATGACGAGTTAAATTTACTCTCAGCCGTCGAGGTGTGAACACAGAAAGAAAACGTGTGGCTCTCGTCCATGAAGGAGTCGGAATGGTGCCTTCAAATACCTCCATGGATCGGAGGAAAAACCAGACCTCGCCAGATGATTATCTTATAATATGACGCTTTAAAGAGGCCCTATCGTGCTTTTTGTGAGTTCTCCATTTACATCAGCAGAGAGGACTCTTTAAAGTAGAGACGCTACATACTGATATACACCTGAACATCAGCAGGAGAGGACTCTTTAAAGTAGAGACGCTACATACTGATATACACCTGAACATCAGCAGGAGAGGACTCTTTAAAGTAGAGACACTACATACTGATATACACCTGAACATCAGCAGGAGAGGACTCTTTAAAGTAGAGACACTACATACTGATATACACCTGAACATCAGCAGGAGAGGACTCTTTAAAGTAGAAACACTACATACTGATATACACCTGAACATCAGCAGGAGAGGACTCTTTAAAGTAGAGACACTACATACTGATATACACCTGAACATCAGCAGGAGAGGACTCTTTAAAGTAGAGACACTGCATACTGATATACACCTGAACATCAGCAGGAGAGGACTCTTTAAAGGAGAGATGCTACATACTGATATACACCTGAACATCAGCAGGAGAGGACTCTTTAAAGTAGAGATGCTACATACTGATATACACCTGAACATCAGCAGGAGAGGACTCTTTAAAGTAGAGACGCTACATACTGATATACACCTGAACATCAGCAGGAGAGGACTCTTTAAAGTAGAGACGCTACATACTGATATACACCTGAACATCAGCAGGAGAGGACTCTTTAAAGTAGATACACTACACACTGATATACACCTGAACATCAGCAGGAGAGGACTCTTTAAAGTAGAGACACTACACACTGATATACACCTGAACATCAGCAGGAGAGGACTCTTTAAAGTAGAGACACTACATACTGATATACACCTGAACATCAGCAGGAGAGGACTCTTTAAAGTAGAGACACTACATACTGATATACACCTGAACATCAGCAGGAGAGGACTCTTTAAAGTAGAGACACTACATACTGATATACACCTGAACATCAGCAGGAGAGGACTCTTTAAAGTAGAGACACTCCATACTGATATACACCTGAACATCAGCAGGAGAGGACTCTTTAAAGTAGAGACACTACATACTGATATACACCTGAACATCAGCAGAGAGGACTCTTTAAAGTAGACACATTACATACTGATATACACCTGAACATCAGCAGGAGAGGACTCTTTAAAGTAGAGACACTACATACTGATATACACCTGAACATCAGCAGGAGAGGACTCTTTAAAGTAGAGACGCTACATACTGATATACACCTGAACATCAGCAGGAGAGGACTCTTTAAAGTAGATACACTACACACTGATATACACCTGAACATCAGCAGGAGAGGACTCTTTAAAGTAGAGACACTACATACTGATATACACCTGAACATCAGCAGGAGAGGACTCTTTAAAGTAGAGACACTACATACTGATATACACCTGAACATCAGCAGAGAGGACTCTTTAAAGTAGATACACTACACACTGATATACACCTGAACATCAGCAGGAGAGGACTCTTTAAAGTAGAGACACTACATACTGATATACACCTGAACATCAGCAGGAGAGGACTCTTTAAAGTAGAGACGCTACATACTGATATACACCTGAAAATGAGAAGAGGCAACATTTTGGAGGATTTGTACTCATTTGTTTTTCCATGTACGAACCTTTTGAACATGTCACGGTAACTGCTACTAATTTACTCGTTAAAAGCTCCAAACGTTCATTTTATTCTATTTCAAGTTCAGTCCAAACACTCTGCTTTAAATAATTATCATCAGTTTGTGATCACAGCCGACGCTGCAGACTAAACTCTGAACCTTTTCTTTTCCCAGCAGTAAAACTCCCTCTGCAGGATTTATGATGACCCTCGCTCCAACACACACACACACACACACACACACACACACACACACACACACACACACCACACACGCACACACACACCACACACACGCACACACACACACACAGATCCGATAACATTTCGACACATATCTACATCCAACCTGAAAGTGAACACTGCAGGTTGCTCTCATCTGTCCTCCAGTCCCAACCCATCAATCAACACACTGCAATTAGCTGAACACACACACACACACACACACACACACACACACACACACACACACACACACACACACACACAGCTGAAACAGAGATGTTATTGGACCACCGACCCTCTTTTCACACCAGCCAACGGAAACACTGACCAAGTACATTTCTGCTTACACTCACCATGTTATATCTTCCTCCTCCAGACCAACACTAACAATGTGTTTCTTCTTCTTCTTCTTCTTCTTCTTCTCTTCTTCTTCTTCTTCTTCTTCTTCTTCTTCTTCTTCTTCTTCTTCTTCTTCTTCTTCTTCTTCTTCTTCTTCTTCTCTTCTTCTTCTTCTTCTTCTTCTTCTTCTTCTTCTTCTTCTTCTTCTCTTCTTCTTCTTCTTCTTCTTCTTCTTCTTCTTCTTCTTGGCCGCAGATATCCATTGTTTTCCAAAAACTCTTAAAAACACACCTGGGTGCCATGTTTCTGTATAACTATGAATCCACACTTCGTAGTTTATTTTGACGAATTCCACCCTAACTCTGCCACACATACTCACCACGGAGGACCACATGTGGATTAATCTGCCACTGAAAATAGTGCCCCAATAAAAGACTGAGGAAAACTAAAGTGAGCAACTGTTTGAGGCAATTACTCAAACTAAAACACAACACTCAGAATCAATTCCTAAACGATGTTGAGCTTCACAAAGTACTCCATTGTTCAACACCTCACTAAAGTACACGAGTAATGTGAGAGCAAGACATGTCAGATTTGGGATTTCTTTGATTGATGGTTTGATTTTTTGGGGATTTTTGATGGATCATTTGAGTCACATGGGTATGGGCGACACCCATTGTTAATAGCATCAGCTGTTCACCTGTGTGAGGTGTGTGTGAGGTGTGTGTGTGTGTGGAAGAGAGGGCGAGAGGGTCGTTGTATAGTTTACCGCAGCCTTTCCACAGTTGGACTTTTTAGGAAATATATTTACTTTAATATATATATACTTTTGGATGCCAGACGTCATTTTTGACGGTATCAAAAGTTAAGGAACTAATTCTGCAGAAACAATGTACTCTTAATGAGATATATTAGTAAATATACGATAATTTTGTATTTGTAATATTGTTGCATAAAGTATAACAAACTTCTAAAACACAAATTATTCATGTTTACGACTTAATATCTTGTCAATAAATTGGATATTTTTGTCTT
>CM070494.1:36929464-36931964 GCA_036324585.1 Champsocephalus esox
TCAAACCCTCCAACGGGAAGTTATCAAACCCTCCAACGGGAAGTTATCAAACCCTCCAACGGGAAGTTATGAAACCCTCCAACTGGAAGTTATCAAACCCTCCAACAGGAAGTTATGAAACCCTCCAACCGGAAGTTATCAAACCCTCCAACGGGAAGTTATGAAACCCTCCAACTGGAAGTTATCAAACCCTCCAACTGCAAGTTATGAAACCCTCCAACGGGATCTTATCAAACCCTCCAACGGGATCTTATCAAACCCTCCAACGGGAAGTTACGAAACCCTCCAACGGGATCTTATCAAACCCTCCAACGGGATCTTATCAAACCCTCCAACGGGAAGTTATCAAACCCTCCAACAGGAAGTTATCAAACCCTCCAACAGGAAGTTATCAAACCCTCCAACTGCAAGTTATGAAACCCTCCAACAGGAAGTTATCAAACCCTCCAACGGGATCTTATCAAACCCTCCAACGGGAAGTTATCAAACCCTCCAACAGGAAGTTATCAAACCCTCCAACGGGATCTTATCAAACCCTCCAACGGGATCTTATCAAACCCTCCAACGGGAAGTTATCAAACCCTCCAACGGGAAGTTATGAAACCCTCCAACAGGAAGTTATCAAACCCTCCAACAGGAAGTTATCAAACCCTCCAACAGGAAGTTATCAAACCCTCCAACAGGAAGTTATCAAACCCTCCAACAGGAAGTTATGAAACCCTCCAACGGGAAGTTATCAAACCCTCCAACGGGAAGTTATGAAACCCTCCAACAGGAAGTTATCAAACCCTCCAACGGGAAGTTATCAAACCCTCCAACGGGAAGTTATGAAACCCTCCAACAGGAAGTTATCAAACCCTCCAACAGGAAGTTATCAAACCCTCCAACGGGAAGTTATGAAACCCTCCAACAGGAAGTTATGAAACCCTCCAACAGGAAGTTGTTAAACCCTCCAACAGGAACAGGATCTTTCAATAAGCAAAATGCATTCATTGACATATTTCACCCTCTGTTTGAAACCAGATCCCAGTCTGCTCTGATTGGTTAGCTGGCCAACTCTGTCTGCTAAGGGGCGGGACATGTAGAAGCACGAGTGTTGCATAATGATGTCACTATGTTCCGGAAGTAAAGAAAGGAGTCCAATGGAGGCGTTTCAGGCACGGAGGGAAGAGTGGGGATGTCAGCCTTTGCAGACCATTGACATGCACTAACGTTTGACTAAACCCTATAGCACACTACAGGAAACAGAAAACCCCCAACAGCCTAACAAGGCCTCTTTGAGAGAAGCGTCTGAGTTCTTTTTCCACCACTCTGCAAAGCTTATTCAATACCATAGAAGAAGACTCGTGCACTGCGGGGTTGACCTCCGACCCTGTTGATTCGCTGCGTGGTGTTTATGAACAGGAAGTTGAAACTTAAGTGAATTTAATAGCAGGACTGGGAATAGATGGAATAAAATGGCCCTCATCAATATTGATGCTGTTCTGTTAATTAGACTTCACATCTCCGACTCACAGAAACACACTGAGGGCAATGTGATTGGACAGCAGCCACCGCCTCACTGTGGCTCTCTATCTGTGTGTGTGTGTGTGTGTGTGTGAGAGAAGCAGTGTGTGTATGTAAGTGTGAATGTGTTTAAAATCCTTGACACACTGCGGTTAATAAGGAGTTTTCTCTCTGTGTGTATGCATGTTGAAATCAATGTCTACACGCTTCTGACTGTGTGTGTGTGTGTGTGTGTGTGTGTGTGTGTGTGTGTGTGTGTGTGTGTCCATCATTGAATGAATCCAGCCAGGTCCATCTGTTTGGCAGGAGACATGAATGTGAGGCCATCTGTGCTCTCACAGTGTGTGTGTGTGTGTGTGTGTGTGTGTGTGTGTGTGTGTTGGCCCTGAGGTGCAGTGTGTAAGAGGCAGAGGTGATAAGAGCATACATAGTCACACAAACACACACAATGATCCCAGCTTGTCCTGTATGAGAAGTGAGAACTTCAGAGTTGTAGTTAATGATGTGTGTGTGTCTGTGTGTGTGTGTGTGTGTGTTTCTGACAGCTGATGCTAACTGCTACACACTCCTATACAGCAGAAGAAGGAAAAATAAGATGATGATGAAGAAGAAGAAGAAGAAGAAGAAGAAGAAGAAGAAGAAGAAGAAGAAGAAGAAGAAGAAGACACACAAGAATAATAAGAAGAAAAATACAGCAAAGACGAAGTCAACAAAAAGACAGAGACGAAGACGGAAAAAAAGACGATGAAGAACAAGACAGAGAACACGATGAAGACGAGGAAGACGGTGAGGAAGATGGAGTCAAAGAGAAGAACAAGGTGTGGAAAACAAAAAAGAAATACAAGTAAAAGAGACAACAAAGAAGCAGAAGTCTAATGAGGAATGAGCAGACTAGCCCTCCGTCTGAAACCCCACGTTTTAGCAGCCGCACCGCGAAGCCCCTTTGTGCTCTGACAGGAAGACAATATGCTGCACCTTAGGAGGCTAAGCTTGG
>CM070494.1:36934464-36974464 GCA_036324585.1 Champsocephalus esox
AAGATTTGGACGAAACATCCACATGACCTGCAGTGTGGTGTGGTGTGTGGTGTGTGGTGGAGTGTGTGTGTGTGTGTTGAAATCTGCCCGTAGAATAAACACACACTCACAAGGTAACGTACACATACAGGAACAGCTGGAAACACACACGGCTGACCTGGAAGCATGTGCAGCGGTTTATATATGACTGCTTTAATGAGTGTTGTCTCTGCACAGCTGCTGCGCACCGTCATACCAACATCCTTACATACAGCACGAGGTGAATACGGCACGAGGTGAATACAGCACGACGTGAATACAGCACGAGGGTGATTCCCTGAACTATTATTTATTACTGAGGGACCGAAAGTACGGTGGCCCACAAGTGCAAACGCTCTCAAAACACTTTCATTGCGAGAAACAATGCATAATAAAAACACAAATGTGACAAAACACATGAGGAAGCATCTTCAGTGTGTGCATCACTCTTTAGTGTCCCCTGGCCTCCCAGCTGTGTGCGTCACTCTTTAGTGTCCCCTGGTCTCCCAGCTGTGTGCGTCACTCTTTAGTGTCCCCTGGCCTCCCAGCTGTGTGCATCACTCTTTAGTGTCCCCTGGCCTCCCAGCTGTGTGCATCACTCTTTAGTGTCCCCTGGCCTCCCAGCTGTGTGCGTCACTCTTTAGTGTCCCCTGGTCTCCCAGCTGTGTGCGTCACTCTTTAGTGTCCCCTGGCCTCCCAGCTGTGTGCGTCACTCTTTAGTGTCCCCTGGCCTCCCAGCTGTGTGCGTCACTCTTTAGTGTCCCCTGGCCTCCCAGCTGTGTGCGTCACTCTTTAGTGTCCCCTGGTCTCCCAGCTGTGTGCGTCACTCTTTAGTGTCCCCTGGTCTCCCAGCTGTGTGCGTCACTCTTTAGTGTCCCCTGGCCTCCCAGCTGTGTGCATCACTCTTTAGTGTCCCCTGGCTCCCAGCTGTGTGCGTCACTCTTTAGTGTCCCCTGGTCTCCCAGCTGTGTGCGTCACTCTTTAGTGTCCCCTGGTCCTCCCAGCTGTGTGCGTCACTCTTTAGTGTCCCCTGTCTCCCAGCTGTGTGCGTCACTCTTTAGTGTCCCCTGGTCTCCAGCTGTGTGCGTCACTCTTTGTGTCCCCTTGTCTCCCAGCTGTGTGCGTCACTCTTTAGTGTCCCCTGGTCTCCCAGCTGTGTGCGTCACTCTTTAGTGTCCCCTGGCCTCCCAGCTGTGTGCGTCACTCTTTAGTGTCCCCTTGTCTCCCAGCTGTGTGCGTCACTCTTTAGTGTCCCCTTGTCTCCCAGCTGTGTGCGTCACTCTTTAGTGTCCCCTGGCCTCCCAGCTGTGTGCGTCACTCTTTAGTGTCCCCTTGTCTCCCAGCTGTGTGCGTCACTCTTTAGTGTCCCCTTGTCTCCCAGCTGTGTGCGTCACTCTTTAGTGTCCCCTGGTCTCCCAGCTGTGTGCGTCACTCTTTAGTGTCCCCTGGTCTCCCAGCTGTGTGCGTCACTCTTTAGTGTCCCCTGGTCTCCCAGCTGTGTGCGTCACTCTTTAGTGTCCCCTGGTCTCCCAGCTGTGTGCGTCACTCTTTAGTGTCCCCTGGTCTCCCAGCTGTGTGCGTCACTCTTTAGTGTCCCCTTGTCTCCCAGCTGTGTGCGTCACTCTTTAGTGTCCCCTGGTCTCCAGCTGTGTGCGTCACTCTTTGTTGTCCCCTTGTCTCCCAGCTGTGTGCGTCACTCTTTAGTGTCCCCTTGTCTCCCAGCTGTGTGCGTCACTCTTTAGTGTCCCCTGGCCTCCCAGCTGTGTGCGTCACTCTTTAGTGTCCCCTTGTCTCCCAGCTGTGTGCGTCACTCTTTAGTGTCCCCTTGTCTCCCAGCTGTGTGCGTCACTCTTTAGTGTCCCCTGGTCTCCCAGCTGTGTGCGTCACTCTTTAGTGTCCCCTGGTCTCCCAGCTGTGTGCGTCACTCTTTAGTGTCCCCTGGTCTCCCAGCTGTGTGCGTCACTCTTTAGTGTCCCCTGGTCTCCCAGCTGTGTGCGTCACTCTTTAGTGTCCCCTGGTCCTCCCAGCTGTGTGCGTCACTCTTTAGTGTCCCCTGGTCTCCGTTGTTTTTGAGCTTCTTGTATTTGCAGCGTTTGGTTTCTGCAGCTTTCAGTAAACGCATGTTTCCTCAAGGTGGTGATTGTTTACTTAAAGCTTCATGTGTTTTTATATCTGCATCGCTCTCGTAATGGAAATGGCCGTCGTGACGCATTCGCTCCATCTTTAGGGAATAATACATGCCTTTGATGATCAATTGAGTCTCAATGTTTCATGAACTAAAAATAAAACACCGCCCTCATCGTGTGTGTTTTCATCTGACAGCCTGACGGCGGGGTGAACAGGGTGGAAGGAGCAGGCGGAGGAGGTGATGAAGAGGAACAGAGAGGTAGGAGGAAGAGGTGAAAGGTGGAGGAGAGATAAGAGGAGAAGAGGTAATGTGTGTCTTGTGAAATGCCGACCCACATGTGGTTTCATAGTTAAAGCAGAGTACGCACAACTTGTACCATTAACCATGAGAACATATCTCAAACTCGATAAGTTGTTTTAACCACAGCGTTAAGAACCGGGAGGACAGTGAAGAAAAACCCACGAAAGCTTATCAATGAAAACTTCGATGAGCTAGTTGCTGTTTCTGAGGTCAGAAAGACATTTGAGTTTGAACAAAGTCAAGTGGGTTTTCATCTGATCGAATAAGCACAAAAAGCTCCATTCAACTTTCCCTATTTCTATTCATCTTTTCCCACCTCTTGTTAAAGCGTATATGTGTTCTGGTTTAGCACTAGCAGTGTTGCGAACAATAATTAATATTTGGGGACACTGCCAGCACAAAGGTTTCACATCCATCCATCGAAAGCAGGATGACAATCAAAAATGTCTCGAAATGTGATATTAAGGTATTTTTTACAACTCTCTAGTTACTGTTGGTTTACATGGCTGCTCTATGAGGAACTACGAAAAGCCCCAAAGCACCCCAGCATGTAGCACTGAGGCTAATGTCGGCAAAAAACAAAGGTTTACAGTTCAAAAGTATAAAAACAAATTAAAACCAGAATTCACTTAACTTGTTGCTGTGCTTTTTAACTAGCTAGTGAATACAAATCTATCTACCTAGCTAGCTAGCGAACAGACTAGTTAGCGAATGTTAGCAACCTTATAAGCTAGTTAGCCAACGTTAGCAACCTTATAAGCTAATTAGCGAACGTTAGCAACAAGCTAAGTGACAAAGGCTAAGTAATCTATCCATCCATCAGATGTTCTCTATCTATGTAAAGTCCCGGACACACCAAGACGATTTCGGCCGTCGATAGATCGTGTCGCCCTACTCAGATTGGTGTGTCCCGCCTCGTCGTGTCTTTTCGGCCGTGCCGACACCTTCCGGCACAGAATCGGTAGGCTGTTGGCAAAAGGCCGTCGGCCAAAGAAATCACTCTGATTGGCTGTTCAGCTTAGCGAATCAGAGCATGGGAAGCGGAAGTGAGAGACCCACACAAACTATTAAGAAGGCAAATCTGAGACTTCATTTACCTCCAGCTCTCGACTCAGGTTCGGGAAAGCCCCGTGAGCTTCTCGCTGTAGAGTGAAGCTGGAACGCACGCTATTTGTTGTTTGTTTATATCACACAGTCTGTTCTTCTTCTCCAGGGGTGTCAAACTCAAGGCCCGGGGGCCAAATCCGGCCCGCGACTTCATTTTCCGTGGCCCCACAAGAACGTGCAAAGAATATATGTTTATTATACGGTTACATGCCGATTTACAGAAGCACGTTGCCCATAAACTACATGTCCCACAATGCATCTCAAAAGTTGCATTTCTCTCCAGAATTTGGCTTTTCTTTTGAAATCATTTTGTGACGTTCTCACGCAATTATTTCCCCTAGACTTCTTCTTTCAGACGTAGTTAATTATGAAGTTATTACCCTATCCGATAATAATCCAATTCAGAGGCATTCATGTAATATAATACATTATTTTATATATATTAAATATGTATTTTTATATAGTCTTAAAGTTACAAATGGCCCTTTGAGTGCAACCATAATGTTAATGTGGCCCGCCATGAAATTGAGTTTGACCCCCTTGCTCTAGACGGAAGCACCAACACATAAAAAGGCAACGTGGAAGCGCACGAGCAGACAAAGAGTACGATGTGCGTCAACAAGCTAAATGTATATCTTCTATACTGCTCAGAGCTGCATCAGACGGGTCACATGGGCAGACGTGACCCCGTCAGCTCCATCTGCAGCCGGCCTCCATGTTTAGTCTCATCATATATTCTCTACTGTATATATAGACACGTATAGACACACACAGACTGAGTGCCAACAGCACCGAGGCCTCCTCCTTCACCTCCATCTGTCTCCCTCTCCCTCTCCTCCTCCTCAGCCCCTCTTCCATGTTTGATTTACAGCCAACTTCAGGTGGAGATAAGGGGGGAGGAAGGGAGGAAAGACGGGGGGGAGAGAGAGTCAAAAAGAGCAAACGAAACTGACAAAACAATACAGAACTAAATGTTAACAAACAGGGACATGGAAAGGGAAATATCTGAACTTTTTAATACTTCTTTATTCATTCCATAGTGGGTCCGCTTCGATATAAAATGCGTTGAAAATCAGTTTACGTAACTTGTCTTATGTGGAAAAAAGACAGCCGTTATCAATAAAAAAGAAGGATAGGAAAGGAAAGAGGATACAAGAGATGAAGGGGGAGGAAGGGAGGAAAAGAAAATCCACGAAACTGACAAAACAATACAGAACTAAATGTTATCAAACACAGAGATGGAAATGGGGAAAATTCAAACGTCTAAATACTCAATACAACATGTTATCGTGGTTTTTGGGTCCGCTTCAGGATGAAATGCGTTAAAATAACTTGTCTAATGTGGAAACAGGCAATACAGGAACATTTGACAATGCCGTGTTCTTAAATATTCACATTTTGCTATGGCTAAATATGTATTTATTCTTAATTGGTGAATTTAGGGTTTGAATTGATTTATTTTTCAATAAAAATGAAGGAAAGGAAAGAGGAAACAAGAGATGAAGAGGGGAGGAAGGGAGGAAAGACGGGGAGAGTCAAAAAGAGCAAACGGAAATCAGCAAAACTGACAAAACAATACAGAACTAAACAGAGAAATGGAAATGGAGACTTCTAAATATTTAATACTTTATTTTATAGAGGTTTTTGGGTCCCGTTTGGTTTGAAAAGGGTTAAAATCAATGTGTTCAGAGCTTTATATATTCAGTCAATGGTTCAAAGGGCTTTATTGTCATGACACACATACTGTACGTCACAGGCTCCTCCAATGCAACATATAAGACATCAAACAACATACACATACAGAAAGAGGAGAGGAGATATAGGAGGGAGGGAAGGATGTAGGAAGTGAGGAAGTGTTGGAGGTATATTTAGGAGCGTGGCAGATTGTGTTCATGTGTTTCTGTCTCCGCGTCTTTTTATCTGTCTGCTCCCGTCAACACCTTTATTGATAGAAGAAGAAGAAGAAGAGGAGGAGGAGGAGGAGGAGGTGTTTGTAATGTCCTCCTGAACATCCTGTTTTTATATTTCCATAAAGATTCAGGTCAGGGTTTGAACCTAAAGAGACAGAAGACGGATCAAGTTGTTTGGACTGTCCCTTTAAGAACACCTCTGGTCCAATCAACAGACTGTGATGCAGCTGTGCAAACAAAGTCAATATATGTTTTAACTTTCTCTCAATTCCAAAATGAAGATGTTTATTTGTCTTAGGCTGTTCGTCATAGACATTAAAACACACCAGCGAATAATAGCAGGCTAATTGTTATATCATTGGAAAGACGTTGCATGCAAGCTTTCAAACCCAACATCTCTTCGTTGCTAAAAAAGTACTTTTCCTTTAAAGACCGATAGCGCCTCTTTAAATCCAGCGTTACTTTATGTTTCAAAAGCAGGGATACCGACCAAGTTTTAAAAGTTTTTAGTTGATTGATTGATTAATTAATGTAATTATTGTTTGATTATCTGTTTGGTTGATTATCTGTTTGGGTGGTTGTTTATCTGATTGGTTGTTTATCTGATTGGTTAGTTATCTTGAACATTTCAATTAAATGATTCTTCCTTCTAAACCATCAACGTGCATGTTAGACCCAATTCCAACTAAGCTGTTGAAGGACGTTTTTCCATTAATTAGCACTTCCTTATTAAATATTATGAATATGTCTTTATTATCAGGCTATGTTCCACAATCATTCAAAGTAGCAGTGATAAAACCGCTTCTTAAAAAGCACAACCTCGATCCAGAGGTTTTAGCCAACTATAGACCTATTTCTAATCTTCCGTTCCTCTCAAAAATTATTGAGAAAGCGGTCGCAAAACAGTTGTGTGATTACTTAAAAAACAATGATTTATTTGAAGATTTTCAGTCTGGCTTTAGAACACATCATAGCACAGAGACAGCTCTGGTTAAAGTCACAAATGATATTCTAATAGCCTCAGACAAGGGACTTGTCTCTATTCTTGTTTTGCTCGATCTCAGTGCTGCATTTGATACTATCGACCATGATATCCTATTGCAAAGACTAGAGCACTTAGTTGGCATACATGGGAACTGCTTTAGGCTGGTTTAGGTCCTATCTATCTGAACGCTCTCAGTTTGTACGTGTTAACGATGAATCTTCCACGCAAACCAAAGTTAGCCATGGAGTGCCACAGGGCTCAGTGCTCGGACCTATTTTGTTCACATTATATATGCTTCCGCAATATTATAAGGAATCATTCCGTAAACTTTCATTGTTATGCGGATGATACTCAACTATATTTATCAATTAAGCCTGATGAAATTAATCATCTAAATAAAATTCAAGACTGCCTTAAGGACTTAAAAACGTGGATGACCTTAAACTTTTTGATGTTAAACACGGCCAAAACTGAAGTTATTGTACTTATATGTACCCGAAGAATCTACGAAACAAACTATCTAAAGATATACTAACTATGGATGGCATTAATTTGGCCTCCAGTGAGACTATAAGGAATCTTGGTGTTATATTTGATCAGGATTTATCCTTTAACGCCCACATAAAATCACCGCCTACTTCCATCTACGTAACATTGCAAAAATCAGGCATATCTTGCCTCAAAACGATGCAGAGAAACTATTCCATGCATTTGTTACTTCAAGGCTGGATTATTGTAACTCTTTACTATCAGGGAGTACCAAGAAGTCAATCAAGTGGCTTCAGCTGATTCAAAATGCTGCGGCTTGTGGTTGTTTATCCGATGGGTTGTTTATCTGATTGATTAATTGGTTAAATAACTAGTTGAATACCCCAACAAATGTCCAGGTGCAGGTATTTTACATGTGACTATAACTATAACTGTTTGGTTAATAAGATGTACTGTGAGCTGGAACTGAAAACCTTCCAAAAACAATCGCTTCATTTTGATATCCAGCAATGGAGATGTCAAACCTCAGCACATTAAACAAAAACCTGGCTCAATACCAGCTGATATGAGCGGAGAAACACGAGGCAGATTTATGACCCATGTGTTTCCACAACCTCACCTCAGCTTTATTTTTGCAAGACGTGTTCATTGTGAAACATCGATTTGTCTTAACCGTTTATCACAACTACCCCGCTTTGCACATGTTTTATTTTGAAATGCCTCGTTGATAACATGTTTTTTTATGTCGTCATTAATCCTCTACAGCAGGGGTGTCAAACTCAAGGCCCGGGGGCCAAATCCGGCCCGTGACTTCATTTCATTTAAGTCAACACAAGAACTTGCAAAGAAAATGTAATATGTTTATTATACGTTTACATGCCGATTGACAGAAGCACGTTGCCCATAAACTACATGTCCCACAATGCATCTCTCATTTGACTTTTTTTTCTTCAAAATGTTCCGATTTCACTTTTTTTAATTTTGACTTTTTTTTCCTCCAGAATTTGACTTTTATTTGAAAATCATTTTGTGACATGCGCACTGAAGAGACTTGCAGTTATTTGCCCTTTGCTTTCAGACGTAGTTAATTATGAAGTTATTACCCTATCCGATAATACTCCAATTCAGAGGCAATAATGTAATATAATACATCATTTGATATATATTAAATATTTATACATGTATTTTTTAGGGGTGTAACGGTACACAAATAATTTCGGTACGGGCCCTTCAGTTCGGTACATGTGTGTAAAATATTGAGAACGTGAACAACTTCTTGGAAGTAATCTCAGAGTAATTTGCTCACATTGGGTTCAACGCGTCATAGAGCGACCAAGTCATTTCATTGGACGAGAGGCATACTATGAGAGCTGGTCACAGAGATGCGTTCAAATGTAGTCAGTAATTTGAGGAACTGTCGAAATGGCGAACGCAGATAAAGTTGAGCTCGAAAATCCTCCAGCATCATTGAAGTCTCCGGTTTGGGAACATTTTGGTTTCGCAGTTTCGAACAAGGATGACGGACAAAGACAGGTGGACGGAACCAAAGCTGTTTGTCGGCATTGTTCAACTACAATCGGTTACGCGGCTGGCGACACATCAAACTTGCACACTCTTGAAAAGGCATCACCCGAACGTGAATATCATCGGTACCAAAAGAAAAAAGACTGAAGGTCAAACCCAACTACCACTAGCATGTAGCCTCCACCGCTCGCAGAGAGTTCAGACCGAGCCAAAGCTATTACAAACGCCAAGTATCCTTATGCTGCCATGGTAGCAAAGCGCTACCTGGCTGTATCTGCTGCCTCTGTCCCTAGAGAGGGTGTTCTCCACAGCAGGACACATTGCTCGTGCCAGCAGATCTGCCCTTTCAGCAGCAACGTGGACAAGTTCATCTTTCTTTAGACAACATGAAAATACAATGACAAGCAAGTCCTGATGTCAAACTGGCTGCTTAGGTGCAGATTATTTCAGTTCATCGAAATGCTGCACTTTAATGTTTATTTTATTATATTTTGTATTTATTTGAGTGAATACATTATTCACAGTTTAATAATATTAATAAAAAATATATATATACACACACATGTTATGTGATAATTTTTTCTGCTGTACCGAAAACGTACCGAACCGAACCATGACCTAAAAACCGAGGTACGTACCGAACCAAAAATGTTACTACACCCCTAGTATTTTTATATCGTCTTAAAGCTACAACCGGCCCTCTGAGTGCAGCCATCATGCTGATGTTGCCCGTCATGAAATTGAGTTTGACACCCTGCTCTCCTCAGACAGGATCACAGTGTGTTTCACGAGCGGCTGACTCTGGATCAGCTGCAGGATTACAGAGGGCTCCGCGCTGAGACACTGGAGCTCTTTGTGGGGAATCCTAATATCAGTTCTCCTGCTCGGTTACCTGATGATTTCACTAATCTGCTGCTAAGTGGTTAAGTAGCTCTGGAGGTTCAGGAGAAATCTGTTATCGCTTTCAACCATTTTCTCCCACGAGAGGAACGAGGAGACGGAGGAGAAGGGAAAGCATGTTCAAAATATGGACCGTTTTTTATATTCGTTCGCCCACCGTGAATACATGTGTTCTGGTTTTATGTTTCAGAATCTGTCAGCAACTGTGACTGAAAGAATATTGCTTTTATTTAACTTTTTTAACGTTATTTGATTTGATTAGATTTATTTTAAATGTGTAAAACAGAGAATTATTATACAATACGAAAATAAGTGTCAAATTGATATTACTGTAGTTAATTACACATCCGAAAAGGGGTGGGAAGAAGTTTACACTCATTTAATCCCACCCCGTCTCCCAACAACTACATTATCAATACATAAAACAACAAATAAACAAACAAATAAACTAACAAATACATAACAGAGGTAAATTATATTCAAGAAAATATCAAATGTAATATTTAAAAAATATATATTTTTAAACCAGTTTTGTTTTAAAGGCCACCTATTATGCTAAATCCCCTTCTGCATGTCTTTATCAACATGTGTCCCCTCTTCTCCGTGTCTCTTCTACATCAACATGTGTCCCCTCTTCTCCGTGTCTCTTCTACATCAACATGTGTCCCCTCTTCTCCGTGTCTCTTCTACATCAACATGTGTCCCCTCTTCTCCGTGTCTCTTCTACATCAACATGTGTCCCCTCTTCTCCGTGTCTCTTCTACATCAACATGTGTCCCCTCTTCTCTGTGTCTTTATCAACATGTGTCCCCTCTTCTCCGTGTCTCTTCTACATCAACATGTGTCCCCTCCTCTCCGTGTCTCTTCTACATCAACATGTGTCCCCTCTTCTTCATGTCTCTTCTCATCAACATGTGTCCCCTCTTCTCCATGTCTCTTCTACATCAACATGTGTCCCCTCTTCTCCGTGTCTTTATCAACATGTGTCCCCTCTTCTCCGTGTCTCTTCTACATCAACATGTGTCCCCTCCTCTCTGTGTCTCTTCTACATCAACATGTGTCCCCTCTTCTCCGTGTCTCTTCTACATCACCATGTGTCCCCTCTTCTTCATGTCTCTTCTCATCAACATGTGTCCCCTCTTCTTCATGTCTCTTCTACATCAACATGTGTCCCCTCTTCTCCATGTCTTTATCAACATGTGTCCCCTCTTCTCCATGTCTCTTCTACATCAACATGTGTCCCCTCTTCTCCGTGTCTCTTCTACATCAACACGTGTCCCCTCTTCTTCATGTCTCTTCTCATCAACATGTGTCCCCTCTTCTCCGTGTCTCTTCTACATCAACACGTGTCCCCTCTTCTTCATGTCTCTTCTCATCAACATGTGTCCCCTCTTCTTCATGTCTCTTCTACATCAACATGTGTCCCCTCTTCTTCATGTCTCTTCTACATCAACATGTGTCCCCTCTTCTTCATGTCTCTTCTACATCAACATGTGTCCCCTCTTCTCCATGTCTCTTCTACATCAACATGTGTCCCCTCTTCTTCATGTCTCTTCTAAATCAACATGTGTCCCTTCTTCTTCATGTCTCTTCTACATCAACATGTGTCCCCTCTTCTCCATGTCTCTTCTACATCAACATGTGTCCCCTCTTCTTCATGTCTCTTCTACATCAACATGTGTCCCCTCTTCTTCATGTCTCTTCTACATCAACATGTGTCCCCTCTTCTTCATGTCTCTTCTACATCAACATGTGTCCCCTCTTCTCCATGTCTCTTCTACATCAACATGTGTCCCCTCTTCTTCATGTCTCTTCTAAATCAACATGTGTCCCTTCTTCTTCATGTCTCTTCTACATCAACATGTGTCCCCTCTTCTCCATGTCTCTTCTACATCAACATGTGTCCCCTCTTCTTCATGTCTCTTCTACATCAACATGTGTCCCCTCTTCTTCATGTCTCTTCTACATCAACATGTGTCCCCTCTTCTTCATGTCTCTTCTACATCAACATGTGTCCCCTCTTCTCCATGTCTCTTCTACATCAACATGTGTCCCCTCTTCTTCATGTCTCTTCTAAATCAACATGTGTCCCTTCTTCTTCATGTCTCTTCTACATCAACATGTGTCCCCTCTTCTCCATGTCTCTTCTACATCAACATGTGTCCCCTCTTCTTCATGTCTCTTCTACATCAACATGTGTCCCCTCTTCTTCATGTCTCTTCTACATCAACATGTGTCCCCTCTTCTTCATGTCTCTTCTACATCAACATGTGTCCCCTCTTCTCCATGTCTCTTCTACATCAACATGTGTCCCCTCTTCTTCATGTCTCTTCTAAATCAACATGTGTCCCTTCTTCTTCATGTCTCTTCTACATCAACATGTGTCCCCTCTTCTCCATGTCTCTTCTACATCAACATGTGTCCCCTCTTCTTCATGTCTCTTCTACATCAACATGTGTCCCCTCTTCTTCATGTCTCTTCTACATCAACATGTGTCCCCTCTTCTCCATGTCTCTTCTACATCACCATGTGTCCCCTCTTCTTCATGTCTCTTCTACATCAACATGTGTCCCCTCTTCTTCACGTCTCTTCTACATCCTCAGACCCTCTGTCCTTAGACCCTCTGTCCTCAGACCCTCTGTCCTCAGACCCCCTGTTCTTAGACCCTCTGTCCTCAGACCCTCTGTCCTCAGACCCTCTATCCTTAGGCCCTCTGTCCTTAGACCCTCTGTCCTTAGACCATCTGTCCTCAGACCCTCTGTCCTCAGACCCTCTGTCCTTAGACCCTCTGTCCTCAGACCCTCTGTCCTCAGACCCACGACTCGAAGTCCAGGACTCAGATCAGGACTCAAAATCCAGGACTCAGACCAGGACTCAGATCAGGATCAGCCACGACTCAGATCAGGACTCAGATCAGGACTCAGATCAGGACTCAGACCAGGACTCAGACCATGACTCAGACCAGGAGTCAGATCAGGACTCAGATCAGGACTCAGATCAGGACTCAGATCAGGACTCAGACCAGGAGTCAGACCAGGAGTCAGATCAGGACTCAGATCAGGACTCAGATCAGGACTCAGACCAGGACTCAGATCAGGACTCAGATCAGGACTCAGATCAGGACTCAGATCAGGACTCAGACCAGGACTCAGATCAGGACTCAGATCAGGACTCAGACCAGGACTCAGATCAGATCAGGACTCAGATCAGGACTCAGATCAGGACTCAGATCAGGACTCCGATCAGGATCAGCCACGACTCAGGGTCCCAGCGTAGACAGACACCAAAAAGACATTTGGGGGACGCTTTAAGCTTAGAGCAAAATGTAATACATTTTTGCATTAACACGTCTTTATTCTAAACTACAGTCTGTTTGAAAAGACACTTTTAATTCCCACTAACAAACCATCACTCATGTTGTGTCTACTTTCCACTTCCTGTCCATTTCTTTGTGCGCGTAACAATAATAACTTTAAGGTGTTTTTTCTCCTTAATGGAGACATTAGCTCCATTAGCCTCAATCTGGCGGCCACTCGGCTCTAATTAGCTCCCCGCTGTAATTAGTACGTGCTCATTGTCCTCACACAACAATAAAGACATGGAACACGTTATGACTACTGAAGAAAGCCATTACGTCTTGGTGAACAGTGTGCAGACTCTTTACAGAGAAGTGAGATGTGTTTGGGTTGTTGTCAGAAAAGGGTTTTAAAACACTTCTCATGTGTCTTAAACAGCCGAGGAGAGGATATCAAGTAATAAGCTTTGATACAAACGGCTTAATCAGTTTAGGTACAATACATAGAAGTAGAATGAGAGACAGTAAAGTCTGTTTCTTTACATGTACGGTACTATATATATATACATATATAGCGTCTCTACTTCAGTATGTAGTGTCTCTACTTTAAAGAGTCCTCTCCTGCTGATGTTCAGGTGCATATCAGTATGTAGTGTCTCTACTTTAAAGAGTCCTCTCCTGCTGATGTTCAGGTGTATATCAGTATGTAGTGTCTCTACTTTAAAGAGTCCTCTCCTGCTGATGTTCAGGTGTATATCAGTATGTAGTGTCTCTACTTTAAAGAGTCCTCTCCTGCTGATGTTCAGGTGTATATCAGTGTGTAGTGTCTCTACTTTAAAGAGTCCTCTCCTGCTGATGTTCAGGTGTATATCAGTATGTAGTGTCTCTACTTTAAAGAGTCCTCTCTGCTGATGTCATTGTATCAGATGTAGGTCTCTACTTTAAAGAGTCCCTCCTGCTGAGTTCAGGTGTATAGTGGTAGTGTCTCTACTTTAAAGAGTCCTCTCCTGCTGGTGTTCAGGTGTATATCAGTGTGTAGTGTCTCTACTTTAAAGAGTCCTCTCCTGCTGATGTTCAGGTGTATCATGTCAGTATGTAGTGTAGTGTCTCTACTTTAAAGAGTCCTCTCCTGCTGATGTTCAGGTGTATATCAGTATGTCCACAATGTGTTGGAGCGTGTGTGTGTGTGTGTGTGTGTGTGGTGTGTGTGTGTGTGTGTGGGAGAGATGCACAAACGTGTTTATAAAAGGAAAACCCCAAACATGCATAATAGGGCCTCTTTAAGACTCTAACAGCAGCTGAAGTACAGGTATAAGTTTACTTACACATTTGCCGTCGCCTAGCAACAGTGTTCTCATTCTAAAGCTGCCGTGTTTACCTGATCCTCAGCTGTTGAAAAATCCTTATATTATATATATAATATCATGTTGTGATTATTTCCAACATGATATTAAACTAACTGTATGTTTATTTCTTCGTTTGTTTCCATCTATATTCATATCCAATGTTTACCCCGATGACGGCAACGCTGCCACACACACACACACACACACACACACACACACACACACACACATACACACACACACACACACACACACACACACACACACACACACATACACACACACACACACACACACACACACACACACATACACACACACACACACACACACACACACACACACACACACACACACACACACACACACACACACACACATACACACACACACACACACACACACACACACACACACAGCTGTGATGTTTATGAGGGTTCAGTAGAGGGTGGGGGTTAATAGCCTAGCTGTCAGTTTGATCTGAATACCTGTGTGTGTGTGTGTGTGTGTGTGTGTGTGTGTGTTAATAATAGCTTGCTAGCTGTCAGTGCCGTTAGGGGTGTGTGTCAAGTGAGCTTTAAATGCTCCTCATCAAACCATTCAACGCCGGTATGACAGGCCTGCGGCGCGTGCGTGTTAGCATGTGTTAGCATCCGTTAGCTGTTCCCATGATGAACATTCGAGTGTGTGCGTGTGTGTGTGTGTGTGTGTGTGTCGCCTCTAAGTGGAAAACATTGTGCTGAGCAGAGAAGTCAAACGACCCATCACGCGGCATGAATGGCTCTCCCCGGCGCTATTATGAAAAGAACGAGCTGAAATATTATTATTCCGATATTCTGCGCCGACATGTCGAGCGGAGTCGTCAGCTTCGCTCGCAGGAAACCCCAACGACTGTATTCACACAAAACATAGCGAAATTACGCTTTTCATTTCAGAAACATAATTTGTCTCTGAACAAATGTTGCATATCTTAATTTGTAACCTCGGAGTTGAAGCTTCCTCCCCTCTCTCTTTTCAACATGGATTTCTTCGTTTACAATCTTGCTTTTCCTCGTTGTTTTGTTGAAGACACTGCCGGCTTAGAAACACCGGCCGACCGACCCTCTGTCCTCAGACCCTCTGTCCTCAGACCCTCTGTCCTCAGACCCTCTGTCATTAGACCCTCTGTCCTCAGACCCTCTGTCCTTAGACTCTCTGTCCTTAGACCCTCTTTCCTCAGACCCTCTGTCCTTAGACCCTCTGTCCTTAGACCCTCTGTCCTTAGACCCTCTGTCCTCAGACCCTCTGTCCTTAGACCCTCTGTCCTCAGACCCTCACACCGTACAAGGAAACACTTCCAGAGAAACCCCACAGTTTAAAGGAACATGGAGAAACCTCAGGGAGAGCAGCAGAGGAGGGATCGCTCTCCCAGGACGGACAGACTGCAGTAGATGCCGTGTGGAAATTGAAAAGATAATACATTTGCAACATAGGTCGTCCAGATGTTTGGAAATGCATGTGTGTATAATAGGAAGATGAATCCACGAGGATATCCATCAGGACCGATGATCCAGGACCACAGCTGTCACAACCTTAACGGTTCGTCCACACAGCAGCTTTTCAAAAATCTTGAACATCTTGGAGCTGGGCGTGTCTGACAGCTTGGGGATTTTTTGCGAGCAACGCGACCAACAACCAATCACATGAATGTCCCGCCCCCGACATACAAAGCAAAAAACCCCGGGGATTTTATGCGAGGAATATATATCTAAATAAACTCCCCAAACAGGCGAAACCCTACCAGTTCCCCCACCGTCTCTGCCACCTCCCTCCATGCTGGTTCCTCCGGTTTGGATCCCGTTAATAGTTCTGGTCGGAAAGAACCGGGTGATTTGAATTCAACTTTTGAATCCTGGAAATCCTGGAAATCCTCGCTTCGCTCTCCCCACAATGCAGTTCGGCGAAAAGCGAGGCAAAGTGACGTCATCCCCATCGGAACATGAGAGGACACAGGTACAGACAGAGAGAAGGAAGAAGCGAAATGTCCCCCGACAAACTAAGCCTATATCAGCAAAACTAGGGGCTGAATCTAATCAGCCCTAACTATAAGCTTTATCAAAAAGGAAGGTCTTAAGCACACTCTTAAAAACGGATAGGGTGTCTGCCGCCCGAACACAAACTGGAAGCTGATTCCACAAAGCTTGATAAGAAAAGGCTCTGGCTCCCATTGTACTTTCAGAGACTCTAGGAACAACCAACAACCCTGCATTCTTGGAGCGCAATGCCCTAGTAGGCCAGTAGGGTATAATGAGTTCTTTAAGGTAAGATGGCGCCTGCCCATTAAGGGCTTTGTAGGCGAGAAGAAGCATCCTGTGTTCTAGAGGGAGTCAGTGTAAGGCAGCCAGAACAGGAGCAATCAAGTCAACAGAAAACGTACATTACAGTTGACTTTGGAAACAGGAAAGGTGAATTCTCTGTAGAGCATTCAGTCGTATTGGCAAACCACTAAAGACATGTTGAATGTGTTGGCACCAAACCGTTTGGATTCATCCTCTGGGGAGCAGGAGAATCCACAGCCAGATGTTGAAGTGTTGACCTATGCGCTGGTATATCAGGTAGATTGTGTTATAGTTAGTCGCAGCTACCTTGAGGTGACCAGTAGAAATACAGCGTTCCAGAATATTCCACCATGCTGGTTTTGAAGTATGTGAGTTCACCTCAGACTAGTATCAAGGTCAAGTAGCTTGACTTGAACCGCGCCGTCTTAGCATATTTTGAGCGTAAATAACTAAGTGATATTGCGTTTTCTATTCCAAGAAGACGTATCGGTGTCTTGAAATGACGATACGGTATTACCCATGTCTTTAGTGGTTTGCCAATACGACTGAAAGCTCTACAGCGGGGGTTCTCAAAGTGCGGCCCGCGGGCCAATGGCGGCCCTCGGAAACGTTTCTGGCGGCCCGCGATAGTTAACGCGACACGCTGAAATGCATGCGTTGTATTTTAATCCTCCGTGGTTCGTATCTGGTGAGAATTAGAATGGAATTTAAGAATGGTGAAACCGCGCCCCCTGGGTCGTCATTCCTAAATTATGAATGACAGCTTGTGGAAAGTTTGCTAGACTACTGGTTGCATGGCAACTAGGCATCTCGCGAGTTGCGGTAATTGGTTGGTGCAATAAAGAAAGGATTTGTTTTGGAATTATTTTGCGTTCCGTTTTTTTCTTCGGCGGCCCTCGATCCAATATTGGGAACCGACATTGGCCCTCGCTCATCAACACTTTGAGAACCCCTGCATACAGAGAATTCACCTTTCCTGTTTTCAAAGTCAACTGTAATGTACATTTTTCCGTGTCTTTGTACAGATCGAAATAACGTTTCCAACAATCCCGAATACAAAATACAATACAAATAAAAAATGTACACATATGCACACGTTAAGATAAAACAACAAAGTAACAGTCACTTCAATATCTTAGGGAATATAGTGCTTTCTATATTTGGACGTTTAATTAACAAGTTATGTCTCTGCTTTTAAAACATAACCAGTAGACTAGTTTGAATGTAAACATACTCAACTGTTGTACAAATCAAACTCCTCAGAGGATGAACCACTATTTCTATTATATTTCATTGTATTTACTTGCACTATTTGTATTGTTGGAGGAGCCTGTGACCATAACTATGCATGAGAATAAAAGCCATATGATGTCCATGCCTCTAACCACAGCATATTTAGTTAAAAAACATTTGCAATCGTGCACTATTTCACATTTAAATCCTCTCCTACGTCGAAGTCTGAGTACTTCTCCCACTTCGGATAAGGACACAGAGTTTCTTCGAAGCCAGTTCTACGGGAACATTTCCCCAGAAGGAACCACAAACATGCGACCTCCAGCAGGACTAATGTTTCCCTGTCAGAGCGTTTGAGAAACAGCCCGTGTAATCCCGCTGTCTTCTTCTGTGGTGCCCCGCGGCGCCGGAGCAGCCGGTGTCAAAGTAAGCCGTCAGCAGCATGAATGGCCTGCAGCCTTTTGTTCTCCCCAACTATTAAGAAAAGCCCAAGCTGAAATATTATTATTCTGCTGCTCCGAAATATGTCAGATTAAATCGTTACCTTCGCTGAGCCACACACAAAAGGCACAAACACTGAAGCACTTTGCGAGCCCAGTCCGGGGTTGTTTTTTGAGTTTTCTGAAATATTATTATAAAACCATTGTTAAACCGCTCGGCAACGTGACAGCTTAAATCATCACCTTCGGCGGCGGAAATGTGCTGCAGGGATTTTAAAGTGTAACACCGGAGCGTTGGGAATCACAGGACTGCATACGGCGAGTTCTTCAGACTTTGCTGCCGTTTAGCATTCACACACTCCCCGGTCAGCGCGTAAACAACAACAGCTTTGTGTCACACGAGGAAACGGGAGAGGCCTCGGTCTCGACCCAGGTGAGATAGCTTTTGTGACATGATGTATATCTGACGGGTTTCTGCTGTGGCATGAGCCTCGGCAGAAAGGGGGATGCACTGCTCACCTCTTTGGGCCAAGACACTATTTTCAATGCAATGGTGCCCAGGTGGAGTGTCTGAGAGGAAAAAGACACACACGCACACACGCACGCACGCACGCACCACGCACGCACGCACACACACACACACACACACGCACGCACGCACACACACACACACACACACACACACACACCATGTATACATCACTTCAGGGGACATTACATTGACTTACATGCATTTCCTGGAGACTTATCCTAACCTTAACCAACACATGCCTTACCCTAACCCTTAACCCTTAACCTTACCCTTAACCTTATCCTAACCCTAACCCTTACCCTTACCCTTACCCTAAGCCTAACCAAGTCTTCACCCTAAAATGAATGATCCCCTTATGGGGACCTCCAATTTGTCCCCATAAGGGAGGCGAGTCCCCACACGTGACTATTTAAACAGATTTAGGTCCCCACAAGTATAGCAATGCTAGGCCACATGCGCACACACACACACACACACACACACACACACACCACAACACACACACACACACACCACTGTATACGCTTCATGGCTCCAACAAGTATATTGACTTTAAAACAGTGAAACCCATGTGTGTGATCATGGCAATCCAAACGGAACTATTTCCTCTTTAGTTCTGGTGAACACGCTTCTTTGGAAAGGCTTTAAGGATCAGAGAAACAGCAGAGACGCTGGAAAGAAGCCAAACAGGAGAACATCGGTTTGCCGGCTCGTGGGAAGTCCGAACGCAATCGACCTTAAACTCTTACTGAGCAAAGCATTGTGGGTTATTCTCCCGAAAAGAGATTTGTTTCGGTGCATTCTCGTAACGCACAGAACAAGGATACGAGACACTCGGATGCTGCTGAGCAGGGACTATCAGGAGTCTTTCACGTAGGAATTGCAATGGCTGTCTCCTAGCTCCTATGGAAAGGCCTTGAGGAGAGCCACACAGGAGAAGTGGAAACAGGCGAAGAACGACAGAAACAACCGTCGGTTTGCTCGAGGACATCCGAACACTACTTACCTTAAACCAGGGGTGTCAAACTCAAGGCCCGGGGGCCACATTCGGCCCACGACTTCATTTCACGTGGCCCCACAAGAGCTTACAAAGAATATAATATGTTTATTATACGGTTACATGCTACAGAAGCATGTTGCCCATAAACTACATGTCCCACAATGCATCTGAAATATGACTTTTTTCATAGAATTCCTTTTTCTCAGAATTAGATGTTTATTTCAAAATGTCACTTCTATTTCTTCTTAAATCATTTTGGGACATACGCACTGAAGAGACTTGCCCTAGACTTCTGCTTTCAGGCGTAGTTATTACCCTATCCGATGATAATCCAATGCAGAGGCAATGAGGTAATATAATACATTATTTTATGTATTTTTATATAGTCTTAAAGTTACAACCGGCCCTTTGAGTGCAACCATAATGCTGATGTGGCCCGCGATGAAATTGAGTTTGACACCCCTGCCTTAAACTAAGCAAACATGTCCCGCTTTCTCTTCAGTGAGAGTATTTGTGTGTGTGCGTATTTACACATGTATTTACCTTCCTGCTAAACGAAGATTAGCGCGTGAAAGTGCGTGTTGTATATATGGATTTTCCAAGCCCTCGTGGATACAAGAAGCAGATAGCGCCAACGTCTGTTAGCACTACATCCAATTGATGTTGTGTCTGGATGATTGGAAGCCTGTATTCTGTATGTTGTGCTTTCAGCCGAGTCGATGTAGCAGCAGCATCTAGACACCTTGAGCGTGCTTTTTGCAGCAGATAGAGACTCAGAAACCGACGAAGCCCCTCGGGGAGCACCAGATATTACCACGGTCTGGCACAGGCGGCATTTCCAATACAGCTGTCTCCGTGTGAGCCAAGTTTCTGGTGGGAGCCGTGTGTCCAACTGGCCGCCCAACAATAAACTCTCGGCTGTCAATCAGCGGACCCCTACCACATGTCGCCCTGTTTGCGGCTGCACGCGCTCACTTCGCCTCCTCTTCTGGGTCTCTCGCTGTCACTTTGCAGCCTTCACCACTGGCGGAAAGCAGCAATGGCTTTGTTCTTGTGATGATGAACCATACCGGTGTTTATCTCCTCTTCAGATTGACAAACTGATTTCTCCGTTTACTTTCCAGGTTTCCAGCGGTGTCCTTTGAGTCCCGAGCGGCGTGACGATCACTCATAAAGCAGACACGGAGAAGTTATAACACTGCCGGAGGTGTGAAGAACGGAAAACATTTCATTATAATCGTCTGAGGAGGTAATTATCTACTGCCAGACCACCTCGGCAACTGTCGCAAGAGTGCACAATATTACTTAAATATGCAGTAAATACTGTATAAATAAATAATGACATGAATTGTGGAAACTGATGTGAGATATTGTACCAAAGAATTGAGGCCGCATATTTTTGGTATGTTCATTTTAATGTCACGCATCTATAGGAGGTGTATTGCATCATGTCATCCCTAATATATGTGTGGGTTTATACATCCCTGTGTGTTCATAGTTGAAGGAACAAAAAGTACATTTTTCCTCTCAAATAGAGAGAGGTTTTTTATAGATTCCTGAAACAATGTTCCCTTTCTCTTAAAAGTAGATTAGTAGATTTTTCTTTGACTTTTACCTGTTTATCAAAAGGGTGTTTTTAAGCGATTTTTGAAGGAGGAAGATGCAGAATGAATCGTGAGTTCTGTTTTGAGAGAAAAGATTACGCCTTTGAGTGTTTTTCTGGGTTAAACCATTGATAGGCTTTGCAAATTAGGAGGGACATTCCCCCCGGATATAATGATGCGCATCCTGCAGGCCTTCCCAACACCTGTGGCTCTCATAGCGGGAAAACATATGGACTATTGTGTGACAAGCTACATAAGAAGAATGTGTTTTGCTCCAAACTGAAGCTGTTTGGTTCTCCGCTGCCCGCGCTGGTTCCCTGAGAGACAGCGTTTTGGTCTCTCCCAAATGAAACTCCACCCCTTTCTGTTTGTGTGGGTATTGTAGCTTGTTTAGCTTGTTGTTCCCCCTCTCTTCTCGCGCCGCCCGGACCGGAAGGTCGTGGCAGCCCGTGAACAAGGCCAGGAGTAGGCATACTCCTGGCATTACGCATATGATATGGCTCCGTATGGTAATGTATTATATGGTATTGCATTATTACTAGAGCCGGGACTCGATTAAAAAAATTAATCTAATTAATTAGAGGCTTTGTAATTAATTAATCGAAATTAATCGCATTTTTTAAAATCGCATTTTTAAGCACGGGGCCATCTAAGCTAATCTACAGACGGCCCTGAGCCCAATAGAGATCGCCCTGAAAAATGCATGCGGACGAAATGGCACGAAGGGTTTGGGGGGCCTCCGTCCCCCTAGATATTTTTTAATTTGTGCAGGTCTTAGATCTGTCTGGTGCATTCTCTAGACTGAATTATAAGATGAACCACCACAATATTATATTGTACCATTTCAATTGTATTCTTAATGTAATGTATTATATGGTATTGCATTATTACGTTTCATGATTAAACCAGATTGTTGTTTAACCCTCGTCCTGGTTGTTTTGAGTGTTCCTTCCTTTAAAGCAAGCTCATAGGAACGGCGCGGAGAAAAGTACTCCCTACTCCTTCAGTACTCACGAGGGGCCGAGTTTGTCCCCACCACTTTTTGAAAATATAACTTATGAATGTTCTGGAAAATAGCGTGCACAAAGAAATGTCATAACTCGACCTCTGCAGGGGGTCGGTTTGCAAACATGGTTTCGCCCTGATGTGAGTCGCTGTGGAGAATAGGCGAGCTCGAGACTCGTAAAAAAGGATAACTGGCCTCCGAGATAATTGTCGTCGTCCCCCAAATATATAATGGTTCCTGAAAGTGTGTAGCCTGACTCTGTACGTCCGGTCTATACAGGTGTTGCGAATAGTAAGGACATAAGTGTGTACAAAAAAAGGCTGGCGAGCTTTAAAGTTTTATCTGAACAAAGTGTCACCACCACTTTTCAAAACAAAGTGCATTTACTTATAGTCGAGTGAAAATAAAAAAGTACAATTTTGAGGTACTCTACTTCCATGTTATGCTACCGTGTACTTCTACTCCTCTACAGTTCAGAGGTACATGGTGTACTTCTCCTCCCCTACATGTATTTAATACCTTTAGTTACTTCACAGATCTGGATGAAGGATGTGAAATCTAACCAAGTGTTGAATCAGACTTTAGTTCCACCTGGAGTGAATCCACCAGCTACCCTGCAGTCTACAAAGTACTTCAGACTAGCTGCACCTTCACCAGCTACCCTGCAGTCTACAAAGTACTTCAGACTAGCTGCACCTCCACCAGCTACCCTGCAGTCTACAAAGTACTTCAGACTAGCTGCTCCTTCACCAGCTACCCTGCAGTCTACAAAGTACTTCAGACTAGCTGCACCTCCACCAGCTACCCTGCAGTCTACAAAGTACTTCAGACTAGCTGCACCTCCACCAGCTACCCTGCAGTCTACAAAGTACTTCAGACTAGCTGCACCTTCACCAGCTACCCTGCAGTCTACAAAGTACTTCAGACTAGCTGCACCTCCACCAGCTACCCTGCAGTCTACAAAGTACTTCAGACTAGCTGCACCTCACCAGCTACCCTGCAGTCTACAAAGTACTTCAGACTAGCTGCACCTTCACCAGCTCTGAGAACACTTTAAAGATCAATCTTTATAAAACACATCATATATATTATTCTGAAATGGACCAATCTGCACGACGACTACTTTCACTGTCTTTACTATATTTAGATGAGAATACTTTCTACTTTCACTTTCACTGTAACAGAGTATTCCTACACTCTGGTACTTCTACTTTTACTCAAGTACCAGATGTGAGTACTTCTACTTTTACTCAAGTACTAGATCTGAGTACTTCTACTTTTACTCAAGCACAAGATCTGAGTACTTCTCCTTTTACTCAAGTACCAGATGTGAGTACTTCTACTTTTACTCAAGTACAATATCTGAATACTTCTACTTTTACTCAAGTACCAGATCTGAGTACTTCTACTTTTACTCAAGTACAAGATTTGAGTACTTCTACTTTTACTCAAGTACAAGATCTGAGTACTTCTACTTTTACTCAAGAACAAGATCTGAGTACTTCTACTTTTACTCAAGTACAAGATATGATAACTTTTACTTTTACTCAAGCACAAGATCTGAGTACTTCTACTTTTACTCAAGTACAAGATCTGAGTACTTCTACTTTTACTCAAGTACAATATCTGAATACTTCTACTTTTACTCAAGTACCAGATCTGAGTACTTCTACTTTTACTCAAGTACAAGATCTGAGTACTTCTACTTTTACTCAAGCACAAGATCTGAGTACTTCTACTTTTACTCAAGTACAATATCTGAGTACTTCTACTTTTACTCAAGAACAAGATCTGAGTACTTTTACTTTTACTCAAGTACCAGATGTGAGTACTTCTACTTTTACCAAGTACCAGATGTGAGTACTTCTCCTTTTACTCAAGTACCAGATGTGAGTACTTCTACTTTTACTCAAGTTCAAGATCTGAGTACTTCTACTTTTACTCAAGTACAAGATCTGAGTACTTCTACTTTTACTCAAGTACCAGATGTGAGTATTTCTACTTTTACTCAAGTACCAGATGTGAGTACTTCTACTTTTACTCAAGTACCAGATGTGAGTACTTCTACTTTTACTCAAGTTCAAGATCTGAGTACTTCTACTTTTACTCAAGTACAATATGTGAGTACTTCTACTTTTACTCAAGTACAACTTCTGAGTACTTCTCCTTTTACTCAAGTACCAGATGTGAGTACTTCTACTTTTACTCAAGTTCAAGATCTGAGTACTTCTACTTTTACTCAAGTACAAGATCTGAGTACTTCTCCTTTTATTCAAATACCAGATCTGAGTACTTCTACTTTTACTCAAGTACAAGATCTGAGTACTTCTACGTTTACTCAAGTACCAGATGTGAGTACTTCTACTTTTACTCAAGTACCAGATGTGAGTACTTCTCCTTTTACCAAGTACCAGATGTGAGTACTTCTACTTTTACTCAAGTACCAGATGTGAGTACTTCTACTTTTACTCAAGTACCAGATGTGAGTACTTCTCCTTTTACCAAGTACCAGATGTGAGTACTTCTACTTTTACTCAAGTACAATATCTGAATACTTCTACTTTTACTCAAGTACCAGATCTGAGTACTTCTACTTTTACTCAAGTACTAGATCTGAGTACTTCTACTTTTACTCAAGTACAAGATCTGAGTACTTCTCCTTTTACTCAAGTACCAGATGTGAGTACTTCTCCTTTTACCAAGTACCAGATGTGAGTACTTCTACTTTTACTCAAGTACCAGATGTGAGTACTTCTACTTTTACTCAAGTACCAGATGTGAGTACTTCTCCTTTTACCAAGTACCAGATGTGAGTACTTCTACTTTTACTCAAGTACAATATCTGAATACTTCTACTTTTACTCAAGTACCAGATCTGAGTACTTCTACTTTTACTCAAGTACTAGATCTGAGTACTTCTACTTTTACTCAAGTACAAGATCTGAGTACTTCTCCTTTTACTCAAGTACCAGATGTGAGTACTTCTTCTTTTACCAAGTACCAGATGTGAGTACTTCTCCTTTTACCAAGTACCAGATGTGAGTACTTCTTCTTTTACCAAGTACCAGATGTGAGTACTTCTCCTTTACTCAAGTACCAGATGTGAGTACTTCTTCTTTTACCAAGTACCAGATGTGAGTACTTCTCCTTTACTCAAGTACCAGATGTGAGTACTTCTTCTTTTACCAAGTACCAGATGTGAGTACTTCTCCTTTACTCAAGTACCAGATGTGAGTACTTCTTCTTTTACCAAGTACCAGATGTGAGTACTTCTCCTTTACTCAAGTACCAGATCTGAGTACTTCTCCTTTTACTCAAGTACCAGATGTGAGTACTTCTACTTTTTCTCAAGTACCAGATGTGAGTACTTCTCCTTTTACCAAGTACCAGATGTGAGTACTTCTTCTTTTACCAAGTACCAGATGTGAGTACTTCTCCTTTACTCAAGTACCAGATGTGAGTACTTCTTCCACCTCTGCATGAAACAGGAAATGAGAATAGAACCTTTTCCTTCAGTCTTCCTCATATCATTAGGTTATATTTTCTTATGCGATGCGATTTCTTTTCTGCCGCTACAAAGGTAAACAAATTAATACAAATATGTAGAAAAACATAACTCCCGATATGTGTCTCATTTCAGACATTAGCCGTGAACACGTCTGTCTCCTCACTCGGCAGTGACACGTGAACGTTAGCATCGAGGCTGTCGGCAGATTTAATTAATCAGACTGATTTGGCGCCGCAGAAGTACAGTGATTTGAAAGATTGCGGTGCGTTCGAGGACTTTTGAAGAGCGAGTTTCTGACGGGGAAAGTAGAGATCTTTGAATTTTTTATTTCTTCTTCCAAATTGCAAGTCGACAGGCGTGCTCACATTTACATTTAACACTTCAATCACTCCAGCTGATAGAGCTATGGAAGGGGGTCAACCGCAGGAGAAATGCCCAGATGAAGGTCTTACCATCAGAGAGAGAAGATGTGAAGGAAGATGTGGACAGAATTGTACTTTTAAACGTGAAATGTATTTATTGAAGTGTATTTGTTTACTTGGCAGGACGTTGCACATCAATGAACACCTGCTGAGCCCGAGCCGGTCTTTCAGGTCTCAGGCTCGAACATGACATTCCCAGAACAAATGGCCATATCTTTCCTTCTGAAAGGGTTACATTAATAATCTTTGTTCTGAATGTTATGATAAACCTGTGAGTTGGATGTAGAAAAGTCAGAATCAATATAGATGTTTTTATTTTAAAGAAAATTCAGATTGAACATGGTAAAAACCTGTAAATTATAGTGTCCGTCCAAAAGATATTTTGTACTTATAGTGAAAACTAACCTTGGATGATGGTAAGGTAGACTAAAAGCTTTAGGAATCCAAAGTACAACATATAATAAGTACCCTGTATCAAGATTGATGCAAAACAAGTGATATTTGGCCTTTTTAGAGAGGTTTGGCAAAAGAAACTCCACCTCTGAGGTGATTTGGGTGGAAATGGCCGTTTTTACCGTTTCTCTGGAACCCATTGGTCGATGTTGGTGATTGACATCTCTTTCTGACCGTTAGAGCCAATAGAATCGAAGGGGAATTTCCGCATACACACACACCTTACCACCTTAGGGATGTAACGATACCAAAAACTCACGGTAAGATAATATCGCGATAACAAGTCCACGGTACGGTATTTATCGCGATATTGAATAATAAAGACATGTAAAAAAAAATGTCAATACAAATTTTTTTTACTTGAAAAATGTTTCTTTATTAAATAATAAATCTGATTTGTACAGCATGTTAGGAGGATAGCAGCATTTTAAAGTGTCAAAACCAAAGTGACAGTAACAGACTGGAACAAGAAAACCAGTGTGTTCGTACCTATAGTACTCCCACACAAAGTAGGCATTTTCTTTGTGCCACTGCATCTCACAAATAAACATTTAATAATCAGACCCTGCAATAAAATAAATCAAGTGTCACTTTAGTATTTCAAGTAACTCAACTCAAACTCACTCTCAGCATCATCAGACAGGTTTTTAGGAATATGAGAATGTCCACATTTCCAGGTATTTAGAAGCTGGGATGTTTGGGCATTTACAATATCCCCTGCTCTGAAAAAAACTCCCTCGCTCGGTGCTGATGTTGCCGGGACAGCAGTGGTCGCGTTAACCGAATATTTTATTTAACAATGACGGAAAAATCTCTGTCATTTTGACAGATTAGAACAAACTCGGAACGGCGCCACCGTGTCCCCGCAGCGAGGGTCTCATGTTATGCCGTGGTATGCACGCCCTCCAAAAGGAAATGATATAGTTCCCAAACCGTACTTTGCCGTACAGATCATAACATACAATGTATAACACACCGACCCCCCCCGTTGACGGTTCACGAGCGTGCTCTCTCTCTCTGTTCAGACCCGACGGGGAATAAGGGATTATGACGGACATTTTACGATCCCGTCTGTCAAAATGACGGACAGCGAAAAAGTCTAACGCCACCTCAGTGCACGGAGAGATATGCTTTGGCCCTGGGTGACAGCAGTGGGTCAAACTGTGCATTGTCTCTCCACCACTTCAAAAACAAAACAGTTGTTGCCAAGAAGGTGAGGCTTATTGACAGAGATATAGATACTGTTGGTACTTGTCAAAGTCTCTAGGTGTGTACATGTAGCCCTGTACATACGATGTCCTTTTGCGTTATCTGTTGTTTTATGTTCATGTTGTAACCTACTTGCTGCCATGTTGGACAGGTCTCCCTTGAAAAAGAGATCGATGATCTCAATGGGACCATCTGGTTCAATAAAGGTTTAAAACAAAAAAAGCGTTTTATGGTGTTTTAATCGCGGTAGATTTTGTCAGTCTCACGACGGTATTGGGACGTTTATTTACCGCGATATTCGGAATATCGTTACATCCCTAGTGAACCTGTCTGACATCTGGAGGGGGGGGGCGGTGTAGAACAGGTTCAAGCGTGAAATATGCCAAGTGTAAATATGCCGGATTTAGCTTTGAGCTACTGCGTGTGGCCCCACATGCCGATTTACAGAAGCACGTTGTCCACAAACTACATGTCCCACAATGCATCTCAAATTTGACTTTTTTCTCCGAATCGTTTTTTTTTATCAAAATATGCATTTTTCTCCAGAACTTCGCTTTCAGATAATAATCCGATGCAGAGGCAATAATGTAAAATAATACATTATTTCATTATATATTTATATGTATTTCTATTAGGGTTGCCAGAATCTGACCATGATCAAAATCGATTATTCAGCAGCCCCGGCGAATAATAATCGATTATTCGACAGCACGCGGTGTGTAGCACGCTGTCAGCAGTCTGCTCTGCAAGCAGGCTTCCTCCAAGTTTACAGTAATGGTGGTGTGACCAACTACAAACTGGTGGTGTGACCAATAATGACCATTTACAATTATTAATACTATTTCTATTATTTTGGTTGAAATTAAGCCGGAAAAATAAAAACATTAAAAAAATATATATAAATAAAATCAATTTTTAAAAATAATATTCGATTATGGAGACTGTAGCGAATATTCGAATAATCGAATAATCGCTGGCATCCCTAATTTCTATCTAGTCTTAAAGTTACAACCGGCCCTTTGAGTGCAACCATAATGCTGATGTGGCCCCTGATGAAATGACAGATTGGTGAAACTGAGTTCATCGAGCTACAGGCAGAAGGAACACGAGGATTTAAAAAATAAGTGATATTTTAACTGTGTCGAAGATTACTTGCAGTTTTGTCTAATCCATCATTTTATTTCAGCTGATCGTTGGTATTTAACTACTTTTAATGCTATACCTGTAACTTCTACTTGTGTGGAGAGCAGAGGTGAAATGCTACCTGTGTGTGCAGCATGTGGCTAGCTAACACAGATTGTACCTTTAGAGATGCTATCAGTGTGAGGTCAAAGGTCAGAGCAGCCAGATGAGAGATGAAGAGGCGGCAGATGGGAAGATGGAGCACTTGTCATGGTGTCGGTTTGTAGGGTCTGTGCTCCTCATATCGACTTCATCCCGCCAAAGAGCTTCGTGACGACGTTTGGACGATATTTGAACCTTTTGAAAACAAAAAGACAATCAGGTATCTTCTGCACACGCTCATGAAACCTGCGCACCCATCTGGGGTTTGGCCTATGCAGACTATACATGCACAACAACGCTACTTGATGCACTGCAGGAAAGAGATTTTCAATATACACACACACACACACACACACACACACACACACACACACACACACACACACACACACACACACACACACACACACACACACACACCCTGAACACCTACTGCCCTCTAGAGGCAGATGACTGACGGGGGAGGACCAGTGTTCACCTACAGACTGCAAACAAACAAACAGCAAGGCTTTGTTTACTTGTTTACTCCGTGTTTTTATTTGTTTTTATTGTTATTTGTTCTTCAGGAGTCTGAGCAGCTGAGTGACATTTTGACATCAGTCTAACAGCTGGAAGAAAACCCGTTTAATTTGTTTGTTTTTATGAAATCTGAGCCGAAAATGTAGTCAAGGAGATTTGTTTGTTGACATGTTTACACTTTGAATTTCACTTGTTTTATTTATTCATGTTTCTAAAACTGTTAACCCCTTTTTGACTGTTTGAAATATACATAAGGTTGCTTCCTCTAAAGGGGGTCAAACATCATGACATGACTTCACATGTGAGAAAAATAACAACTTTAAATGGGTAAGCTAGGAGGTGAGGAGGAGAGAGGAGAAGGAGATGAGGAGAGCATACAAGGGAGGATGAGAGGAAGAGGAGAGAGGAGGAAAGGAAGGATGTGGGAAGAGATGAAGAAATAAGACGAAGGAGGAGAAGGACAAATAAACAAAGATGGATCTAGGAGAAGGAGGTGAGGGTGAGGAGGAGGAGGTGAGGAGGAGGAGGAGGAGGAGGAGGAGAGAGGAGAAGGAGAGAGGAGAAGGAGAGAGGAGAAGGATGAGGAGAGAGGAGAAGGAGGTGAGGATGAGGAGGAGAGAGGAGAAGGAGGTGAGGGTGAGGAGGAGGAGAGAGGAGGAGGAGAGAGGAGAAGGAGGTGAGGATGAGGAGGAGAGAGGAGAAGGAGGTGAGGGTGAGGAGGAGGAGAGAGGAGGAGGAGGTGAGGAGGAGAGAGGAGGAGGAGAAAGGGTAGAGTAGGTAAGGATGGAAGTGAAGGAAACAAGAAGAGAAAGAGAAGGTGGGAAAGCAAAGGACACATGAAGGAGAACGATGAAGAAGAGATGAAGAGGAAGCAAGCTGGATGGAAGAGAAGGAGGCGAGGAGGAAGAGGAAGAGTCAGATGATGAGAGGAAGATGAGGAGTCTAGTTGAGGAGGAGAGGAAGAGTGGGAAATGAAAAAGGAAGTTAGGTATCAAGGATTGAGGAGAGGGGGAGAAGAAACATCTCTCTCCTCTCTCCCTCTCCTCCCCCTCTTCTTCACATGTCTAGTTGTTTTAAGTTTTTTTAACCCCTTCCCTCCTATCCATCTATCCTCTCCTTTCTCCCCCCTCTCCCCTCTATCACACCCTCCTCTCCCCCTTTTCTGTTCTTCCTTCCTTCCTTCCCTTTCCGAGACATTTCATCATTTCCATTTTTCATCGAATTTTGTTCCTTCTTTCCTCAATCCTCAAACATCTCTCTCCCCCTCTCCTCTCCCCCTCTCCTTTCCCCCTCTCCTCTCTCCCTTTTCTCACCCTCTTATTCACATGTTTAGTTGTTTTAAGTTTGTTTAACCCCTTCCCTCCTATCCATCTATCCTCTCCTTTCACCCCCCTCCATCACATCCTCCTCTCCCCCTTTTCAGTTCTTCCTTCTTTCCTTCCCTTTTCGAGACATATCCTCATTTCCATTTTCCGTCCAGTTTCTTTCCTCATTCCTCAAGCATGTCTCTGCCCCTCTCCTCCCTCATCTTCTCCCATCCTGTCCCCTCTCCTCTCCCCCCCCTCCCAGTCGGGGGTCTCCATTGTCCCGCTCTGCTCCCTCTGTGGGAACGGCTCCTCTGTTTGTCGGCCAATAGGTCCAATTCAGCCGAGGCCTTTTTAGAAAGACCAGCACCACAAAAGCGAAGGGGAAACGACTCACCCCTCCTCCCCCCTTTCTCCCCCCTGCTGCCGATCAACGTCTTCACACTCGTCCGCCTCCCCCCTCCTCCCCCACTGAGGCCTTCTAAGTTTGTTTAAGAGATTGAGGGTCCAAAGAAAGAGACAGAAAGAGAGAAAGCGTCCGCCCATTAAGGTAATTATATAGAGCCTGTGTTCCCGTGAGGGCCCTTAATTGATGTTAATGTTTGTCTAATTGGTTGAAGGGGAGGAGGGGGGAGGCAGAAAGAAGGAGGTGAAGGTCCTTCCTCACAGGACAAGGAGCACTTTTCAGTCCTCCCTCCCTCCTCTCTTCGTCGTTCACACCTTCCCACAATGGCTGTCACCTCCAGCTTTCTCACATTACCTTTTCTTAACTCCCCCCTTCCTCCCCCCTTCCTCCCCCCTCTGGGCAGCAGACCAGGCTCCAGAGATGGCAAAAGTACTCACATCCTTTACTCAAGTAGAAGTACAGATACTCGTGTTTAAAAATACTCTGGTGAAAGTAGAAGTACTCACTAAACTTCTTTATTCAAGTCAAAGTAAAGAGGCTTTGAAGTGTCCTTCAGTAAAAAGTACCCATAGCTAGCAGCTGCTTTAAAGAGTACCTGACCTCCCTTTATATCAATAGAACAATAATGTCCTTGTTAGCTAATGAATGTTTCCATGGTGACCAACGGCAACATGACAACGTTTCCATTGGTCCCTCTTCTTTAGAGAAGACCAGGAAGTGATGGATACACGGATCGTGTTCCAACCAATAGGCACGCAGTGACTCTAAAGAATAATGATCACGCACCAACACACATTCAGACTAAAGGAACCAGCTGTTTGGGAAAATGAGAGAAGTAGAAAGTACAGGTATTTGATTTCAACATGTGAGAAGTAGAAAGTACAGGTATTTGAGTTCAACGTGTAAGAAGTAGAAAGTACAGGTATTTGAGTTCAACATGTAAGAAGTAGAAAGTACAGGTATTTGAGTTCAATATGTGAGAAGTAGAAAGTACAGGTATTTGAGTTCAATATGTGAGAAGTAGAAAGTACAGGTATTTGTGTTCAACATGAGAGAAGTAGAAAGTACAGGTATTTGAGTTCAACATGTGAGAAGTAGAAAGTACAGGTATTTGAGTTCAATATGTGAGAAGTAGAAAGTACAGGTATTTGAGTTCAACATGTGAGAAGTAGAAAGTACAGGTATTTGAGTTCAACATGTGAGAAGTAGAAAGTACAGGTATTTGAGTTCAACATGAGAGAAGTAGAAAGTACAGGTATTTGAGTTCAACATGAGAGAAGTAGAAAGTACAGGTATTTGAGTTCAACATGAGAGAAGTAGAAAGTACAGGTATTTGAGTTCAACATGAGAGAAGTAGAAAGTACAGGTATTTGGGTTCAACATGTGAGAAGTAGAAAGTACAGGTATTTGGGTTCAACATGTAAGAAGTAGAAAGTACAGGTATTTGAGTTCAACATGAGAGAAGTAGAAAGTTCAGGTATTTGAGTTCAACATGTAAGAAGTAGAAAGTACAGGTATTTGTGTTCAACATGTAAGAAGTAGAAAGTACAGGTATTTGTGTTCAACATGTAAGAAGTAGAAAAGTACAGGTATTTGAGTTCAACATGAGAGAAGTAGAAAGTACAGGTATTTGAGTTCAACATGAGAGAAGTAGAAAGTACAGGTATTTGAGTTCAACATGTAAGAAGTAGAAAGTACAGGTATTTGTGTTCAACATGTAAGAAGTAGAAAGTACAGGTATTTGGGTTCAACATGTAAGAAGTAGAAAGTACAGGTATTTGAGTTCAACATGAGAGAAGTAGAAAGTACAGGTATTTGAGTTCAACATGAGAGAAGTAGAAAGTACAGGTATTTGAGTTCAACATGTAGAGAAGTAGAAAGTACAGGTATTTGGGTTCAACATGTAAGAAGTAGAAAGTACAGGTATTTGGGTTCAACATGTAAGAAGTAGAAAGTACAGGTATTTGGGTTCAACATGTAAGAAGTAGAAAGTACAGATATTTGAGTTCAACATGTACGAAGTAGAAAGTACAGGTATTTGAGTTCAACATGTAAGAAGTAGAAAGTACAGGTATTTGGGTTCAACATGTGAGAAGTAGAAAGTACAGGTATTTGGGTTCAACATGTGAGAAGTAGAAAGTACAGGTATTTGGGTTCAACATGTGAGAAGTAGAAAGTACAGGTATTTGGGTTCAACATGTGAGAAGTAGAAAGTACAGGTATTTTGTGTTCAACATGTAAGAAGTAGAAAGTACAGGTATTTGTGTTCAACATGTAAGAAGTAGAAAGTACAGGTATTTGGGTTCAACATGTGAGAAGTAGAAAGTACAGGTATTTGTGTTCAACATGTGAGAAGTAGAAAGTACAGGTATTTGTGTTCAACATGTAAGAAGTAGAAAGTACAGGTATTTGGGTTCAACATGTAAGAAGTAGAAAGTACAGGTATTTGGGTTCAACATGTAAGAAGTAGAAAGTACAGGTATTTGGTTCAACATGTAAGAAGTAGAAAGTACAGGTATTTGAGTTCAACATGTAAGAAGTAGAAAGTACAGGTATTTGAGTTCAACATGTAGAAGTAGAAAGTACAGGTATTTGGGTTCAACATGTGAGAAGTAGAAAGTACAGGTATTTGGGTTCAACATGTATGAAGTAGAAAGTACAGGTATTTGAGTTCAACATGTAAGAAGTAGAAAGTACAGGTATTTGGGTTCAACATGTAAGAAGTAGAACGTACAGGTATTTGGGTTCAACATGTAAGAAGTAGAAAGTACAGGTATTTGAGTTCAACATGTAAGAAGTAGAAAGTACAGGTATTTGAGTTTAACATGTAAGAAGTAGAAAGTACAGGTATTTGAGTTCAACATGTAAGAAGTAGAAAGTACAGGTATTTGTGTTCAACATGTAAGAAGTAGAAAGTACAGTATTTGAGTTCAACATGTAGAAGTAGAAAGTACAGGTATTTGAGTTCAACATGTAAGAAGTAGAAAGTACAGGTATTTGAGGTCAACATGTAAGAAGTAGAAAGTACAGGTATTTGAGTTCAACATGTAAGAAGTAGAAAGTACAGGTATTTGGGTTCAACATGTAAGAAGTAGAAAGTGCAGGTATTTGGGTTCAACATGTATGAAGTAGAAAGTACAGGTATTTGAGTTCAACATGTAAGAAGTAGAAAGTACAGGTATTTGAGGTCAACATGTAAGAAGTAGAAAGTACAGGTATTTGAGTTCAACATGTAAGAAGTAGAAAGTACAGGTATTTGGGTTCAACATGTAAGAAGTAGAAAGTACAGGTCTTTGGGTTCAACATGTGAAAAGTAGAAGTACAGGTATTTGTGTTCAACATGTGAGAAGTAGAAAGTACAGGTATTTGTGTTCAACATGTAAGAAGTAGAAAGTACAGGTATTTGGGTTCAACATGTAAGAAGTAGAAAGTACAGGTATTTGGGTTCAACATGTATGAAGTAGAAAGTACAGATATTTGAGTTCAACATGTAAGAAGTAGAAAGTGCAGGTATTTGGGTTCAACATGTAAGAAGTAGAACGTACAGGTATTTGGGTTCAACATGTAAGAAGTAGAAAGTACAGGTATTTGAGTTCAACATGTAAGAAGTAGAAAGTACAGGTATTTGAGTTTAACATGTAAGAAGTAGAAAGTACAGGTATTTGAGTTCAACATGTAAGAAGTAGAAAGTACAGGTATTTGTGTTCAACATGTAAGAAGTAGAAAGTACAGATATTTGAGTTCAACATGTATGAAGTAGAAAGTACCGGTATTTGAGTTCAACATGTAAGAAGTAGAAAGTACAGGTATTTGAGGTCAACATGTAAGAAGTAGAAAGTACAGGTATTTGAGTTCAACATGTAAGAAGTAGAAAGTACAGGTATTTGGGTTCAACATGTAAGAAGTAGAAAGTGCAGGTATTTGGGTTCAACATGTATGAAGTAGAAAGTACAGGTATTTGAGTTCAACATGTAAGAAGTAGAAAGTACAGGTATTTGAGGTCAACATGTAAGAAGTAGAAAGTACAGGTATTTGAGTTCAACATGTAAGAAGTAGAAAGTACAGGTATTTGGGTTCAACATGTAAGAAGTAGAAAGTACAGGTATGTGGGTTCAACATGTGAGAAGTAGAACGTACAGGTATTTGTGTTCAACATGTGAGAAGTAGAAAGTACAGGTATTTGAGGTCAACATGTAAGAAGTAGAAAGTAAAAAGTAGTGGAGTAACCTACGGACTAAACAACCTGAAACTGAAGCAAACAGTTAGAGGGGAAGTTTATCCAAAACTATGAACAAGTTTAGAAAGAAACACAGATATTCTGCAAAGTAAAACATGAAGTGAAAACCCTCCATTCAAAAGTTACTTCAGCAAGAATATGTAATTAAATCTTAGGAATATAAAGTACTAAAAGATAGCAACATGTCCACAGGAATGGTATATTATTACTGTAAATGTAGCATCTGTTAAATGTAATGGTGAACCGTTGATGCTATTATTGAGTATGGGTAGTGTATCATCGGTGTACTTATACACAGTATACACTAATTAAACTTCTATTTACAGCAGGGGGGGTCAAACTCAAACACACAGTGGGCCAACATTAAACAATGGGTGCTCGTGGAGGGCCGGACTGGTTCAATGTTTACTGCAGAACGTATTGAAATGAACTTATTGCACATATTAAACCTGGAACTAACAAAGCTTAAACTATTGCCTATAAAAACAACATTAAATAATCAGCTGCATTCATTTCTCACGGCTCTATCTGCAGCTTCTCCAGAGTCACTTCTCATGAGTACATTTCCCCTCAGGCCGACAACAGCTTCATCAAAACTATTCCCTCAAAGAGAAACCAAACATGTCCTGCTGTCGTGAGAGAAAGTGCAGAAGGAAGCATCCATTGAACTCAGGGTGCTGCTCTGAGATGCTAGCTCAGACACTTGGCATCTCATCTCGGGTGAGAGGTCATCAATGTTTGGGCTCAGGCTCTGAGCGGAGGAGACCCTCAGGATGGAGTGAAGGCGTGCGTGCAATATACCGGCGGGCCAGATCTAATAGTAATTAGAAATTATCCTGTGGGCCAAAATGAAATCCACCACGGCCCTGATTTGGCCCCCGGGCCTCGAGTTTGACACGTGTGCTCTAAACATGCGGTTTACATGTTTTTCCGAAAGTAACTTTTCCAATGCACGATTTTAACTCGTAGTAAGTTGGAGTTTCGTTTCTCGCCCATTTGTGTGAAAGTAACTCAGATATTATTCGGAGTATGTCCAGTAAGAGAAATCTGTGTTGCTGCAGTCAAAGCGTTTCTGGGATGTGTAAACGAATAAACTAAACGTCGAAAACTTTAGTAATATTTCCTCATTCAAATGTTGAGGAAACGACCACGACGTATAGAGTTTGTCGATTCGATGAATCCCAATAGTTTTCACCAATGTTCTGAAGCCATTCTCAGTTCCTAAGAGAGCAACCTGCTAAGCTCACGTCCTCAGCGTTGAGGAACCACTGATCTGAGCTCAGCGGACGCATCAACGTCTCTGGTGTTTTCATATCTGCTTCGGATCCATTCCTGTTTCCAGGGCTTTTTCTTGCGGCCCCAGCGTTTGGTTGCCTATAGTCCACCTTTAATCCTGGGTGATTTTAGAGTGTAAACGGTCGCTAAATAGACACCGTGCATGCACCAAATAATCAACAACAAAACAGCCGAGCAACAAACAAACAAATCCGTCTTCTTCCTGAAAACAAACAAAGGAAACCGAGTTGATCCAGATGAACCGGAGCTCACTGACAGCCGCCATTGTGCAGCGCTCCGACACAGACTGACAGCGATTGTGTGTGTGTGTGTGTGTGTGTGTGTGTGTGTAGGCCCTGACGATGAAGAAGATGAAGGTGAAGGCGGAGGGTGAAAGCCACTGTCAGCCTCCACATCACTTTGTATTTCTTGCTTTCTTTATTTTCAATTCAAAATGGACACAAAGTCGCCGTAGTTACTGAACGCGTACGACTTACAGTACTTACTTCAACGCGTTTTAATTTCTTTATCTTCATTTCAATACTGAACATAAGAAGTAGACCCACTGAACAAACGGAAACCTTGACTTTCATTAAATACACACGCCAGCAGATTTCACATAATTAAGCAATAATATTAAGTTCAACCTAATATTAGTTATTTAAACCAAATAGTATTGCTTTCAGCTAACCCACACAGTCAGAGGTGGGAAGTATGAAGTACATTTACTTAAGTAACATTTTGAGGTACTTGTACTTCGGAGTATTTCCATACTTCTACTGCACAGCTTTTTAACAAAAAGCATCCCTACAAATTCAACTAGTGAACTCTTTAAGTCACAAAGGACTCAAATCATTTAAATATTATAAAAATGTTTTACCTAATGTAGACATATCACATAGAACAACAACAACAACAACAACAACAACAACAACAACAACAACAACAACAACAACAACTATAAACACACATAATGGGCATTTTCTGCACACTGACCTACTTTTTATACTTTAAGTACATTTTGTTCATGTACTTTTACTCAAGTAAATGCAGGACTTGTGCTTGTAATGAAGTATGTTGTGTTCTTATACTCACATAAAGCACCGAGTACCTCTTCCACCTCTGCATGCAGTTGTGTGTTGACATAATATATTGATTTAAACTCAACGGTTCCGTTTTTTCTGAGCAGACGGGCCTCAAAAAATGACGTCGCCTCCCTCCCTCCCTCCCTCCCCTTTTCTCCCCCACACCTCCCCGCGTCTCCTCACAGCTGGAGGCCGTGTCATTGTGGATGGTATTTGCATGTTACGAGGGAAAAGGGAGCGCTTGGTGTTAAACACCGGTGCATCTCTCTCTCTCTCTCTCTGTATATATTTGTGTATGCTAATGAGGGATTTCTGTGCTGCCAGCCATAATGGATCTGAGGATAATAACCCTGCAAACACAAATCATCCGCAAACCAACAAACCAATTATCTCTTGTTTTTGTCTCCCTCCAAGCCCACTGTAATTACTGTACGCGGGGAAAAGGGAGTAGAAGAAGAAGTTGAGTGTTTCCATCGTCAGGGAACGTGAGAGAAAACGGAATGACCCAACGGTTTTATTTCCTTTATTTCAATCACTTTGTTGGGTGGGTCATGCGACGGGCTTATTTTTAATTCAATTTAAAACGAATATTAACACATTTAAACTCAATGAATGTAATGAAACAGTTTCGAGCATGCTTTGTTTGCATTTTAACGGACAACAAAGACACACACTAAACAGTGAGACTTGTTGTTGGAGTACTTTTTGGAGTTTATTTTCGAGTATTTTACAATCATCGCTGTTTTCCAAGATGCTGTACGTGCACGGGAAGAAGGGAGAACAACAAGAAGAACCTGAACAACAAGAAGTCCAGTGTGTTTTCACGTCAAAAGAAAATGAGACAGAACCCAAGAAAAATCCTAAAAAAATAATCCTGAAAAAGAAATGGCCACATTCTTATTTCTCGTAAAAATGATACCGATTGAACTCAAAATTAACTTTGTATTTCTTTATTTTATTATGTATTACTGCAAATAGACTCAAAGAAAGTAAGTAAGTAAGGAGAAGAAGAAATGACTGCAAATGGACCGAAAAGTCATGAATGAAACAGAAAGCATGTTTTTCACAGTTCTCTGTAATCACTGGAATCAAAAGCAAGAAGAAGATCAGTGTGTTTTAAAACCTGGCGTAACCCGACACAAATTATGAAATGAATCAGCTTTGATTTCATTTTTCCAATCTTAACCACGCTTTTAAATTCACATACCCCCCCCCCTCAACCTTTTACGAGTCTTTAGTTCAAATATACCCATCATTCCCATGGAGGGGCCTCGACAGACAGACAACGAGCCGGGCGTTAAAATAAAAAATTGACAGCGCGACAAATAACCTTCCGCGCGCTCTGCCCACACACCCGACCAAAGACACAGGAAACAAGCCTCTCAACTATGTCCCGCGGCCAAATGAGACACCTGTCCAAACCTCTATAGACCTTTTGTGTCTTTCACAGATTCTTTGCTTTCTAATTGGCCGGCCGGTCCGCGTGTTAGCGTTAGCTCGGCTGCAGGAAGGTAAAAACAGGCAAGACAGGGGGGGAGTGGGCAGCTGAATAGAAATGTGATTGTGTTGCTGTCAAGCTCTCCCACATGAACTCCCCTTTTTCTTTCTCCACCCGGACAGAGAGGAGAAGTGTGAAGGGAGACGAGGAGGAGGGGGAGGAGGAGGAGGGGGAGTAAAGAAGAAGAAGAAGAAGAGGAAGGGTGAGTGAAAGAGACACACTTCATTTGTCATCCAGCGGCCTGATTGGAGTGGCAAAGCCAATTCACATCTCGAGTGGAGTTCCCATCACACAAACCCCTATACCAACCCTCCTCCCCCCTCCTCCTCCTCTTCCTCCTCACCCCTCCTCACCCCCTGTATCCTGCCAATCAAGCGCAGCCCGTACAAGCTGCCGGTGTTTGGAGCTGAGAGCTTCATCATCATGGATTATGGGAGCGGTAATGACTCGCTCTCAGGCGCTGTAATAGCTGCGGCTAATGGGGAAAGGTGGGGGGAGACGGAGGGAGGAAGGGGGTGAGGGTCATGGGGGAAAGTTGGATGGATGGATTGGAAAAGGAGGGAGACTTCAGAGCTAAACCTGCTCCGGGTAACACCGTTCTTTAAGGTGATTTCTCGAGTTCGTAGCCCTCTCTCTGATTTCTTTTGAGGAGTCTGACGGCTGTA
>CM070494.1:36981964-37004464 GCA_036324585.1 Champsocephalus esox
CTTCTTCATGTCTCTTCATCATCAACATGTGTCCCCTCTTCTCCATGTCTCTTCTACATCAACATGTGTCCCCTCTTCTTCATGTCTCTTCTACATCAACATGTGTCCCCTCTTCTTCATGTCTCTTCTACATCAGCATGTGTCCCCTCTTCTTCATGTCTCTTCTACATCAACATGTGTCCCCTCTTCTTCATGTCTCTTCTACATCAACATGTGTCCCCTCTTCTTCATGTCTCTTCTACATCAACATGTGTCCCCTCTTCTTCATCTCTCTTCTACATCAACATGTGTCCCCTCTTCTCCATGTCTCTTCTACATCAACATGTGTCCCCTCTTCTTCATGTCTCTTCTACATCAACATGTGTCCCCTCTTCTTCATCTCTCTTCTACATCAACATGTGTCCCCTCTTCTTCATGTCTCTTCTACATCAACATGTGTCCCCTCTTCTCGTGTCTCTTCTACATCAACATTTGTTCCCGTCTTCTTCATGTTTCTTCTACATCAACATGTGTCCCCTCTTCTCCGTGTCTCTTCTACATCAACATGTGTCCCCTCTTCTTCATGTCTCTTCTACATCAACATGTGTCCCCTCTTCTTCATGTCTCTTCTACATCAACATGTGTCCCCTCTTCTCCGTGTCTCTTCTACATCAACATGTGTCCCCGTCTTCTTCATGTCTCTTCTACATCAACATGTGTCCCCTCTACATCAACATGTGTCCCCTCTACATCAACATGTGTCCCCTCTTCATCAACATGTGTCACTCTACATCAACATGTGTCCCCTCTACATCAACATGTGTCCCCTCTTCATCAACATGTGTCCCCTCTTCATCACATGTGTCCCCTCTTCATCAACATGTGTCCCCTCTACATCAACATGTGTCCCCTCTACATCAACATGTGTCCCCTCTTCTCCATGTCTCCTCTACATCAACATGTGTCCCCTCTTCTTCATGTCTCTTCTACATCAACATGTGTCCCCTCTTCTTCATGTCTCTTCTACATCAACATGTGTCCCCTCTTCTTCATGTGTCCCCTTTTCATCAACATGTGTCCCCTCTACATCAACATGTGTCCCCTCTTCTCCATGTCACCTCTAAATCAACATGTGTCCCCTCTTCATCAACATGTGTCCCCTCTACATCAACATGTGTCCCCTCTTCTCCATGTCTCTCTACATCAACATGTGTCCCCTCTTCTTCACGTCTCTTCTACATCAACATGTGTCCCCTCTTCTCCATGTCTCTTCTACATCAACATGTGTCCCCTCTTCTCCATGTCTCCTCTACATCAACATGTGTCCCCTCTTCTTCACGTCTCTTCTACATCAACATGTGTCCCCTCTTCTTCATGTCTCTTCATCATCAACATGTGTCCCCTCTTCTCCATGTCTCTTCTACATCAACATGTGTCCCCTCTTCTTCATGTCTCTTCTACATCAACATGTGTCCCCTCTTCATCAACATGTGTCCCCTTTTCATCAACATGTGTCCCCTCTACATCAACATGTGTCCCCTCTTCTCCATGTCTCTTCTACATCAACATGTGTCCCCTCTTCATCAACATGTGTCCCCTCTACATCAACATGTGTCCCCTCTTCTCCATGTCTCTTCTACATCAACATGTGTCCCCTCTTCTTCACGTCTCTTCTACATCAACATGTGTCCCCTCTTCTTCATGTCTCTTCTACATCAACATGTGTCCCCTCTACATCACATGTGTCCCCTCTACATCAACATGTGTCCCCTCTTCTCCATGTCTCTTCTACATCAACATGTGTCCCCTCTTCTTCACGTCTCTTCTACATCAACATGTGTCCCCTCTTCTTCATGTCTCTTCATCATCAACATGTGTCCCCTCTTCTCCATGTCTCTTCTACATCAACATGTGTCCCCTCTTCTTCATGTCTCTTCTGCATCAACATGTGTCCCCTCTTCTTCATGTCTCTTCTGCATCAACATGTGTCCCCTCTTCTTCATGTCTCTTCTACATCAACATGTGTCCCCTCTTCTTCATGTCTCTTCTACATCAGCATGTGTCCCCTCTTCTTCATGTCTCTTCTACATCAACATGTGTCCCCTCTTCTTCATGTCTCTTCTACATCAACATGTGTCCCCTCTTCTTCATGTCTCTTCTACATCAACATGTGTCCCCTCTTCTTCATGTCTCTTCTACATCAACATGTGTCCCCTCTTCTCCATGTCTCTTCTACATCAACATGTGTCCCCTCTTCTTCATGTCTCTTCTACATCAACATGTGTCCCCTCTTCTTCATCTCTCTTCTACATCAACATGTGTCCCCTCTTCTTCATGTCTCTTCTACATCAACATGTGTCCCCTCTTCTCCGTGTCTCTTCTACATCAACATGTGTCCCGTCTTCTTCATGTTTCTTCTACATCAACATGTGTCCCCTCTTCTCCGTGTCTCTTCTACATCAACATGTGTCCCCTCTTCTTCATGTCTCTTCTACATCAACATGTGTCCCCTCTTCTCCATGTCTCTTCTCCATCAACATGTGTCCCCTCTTATCCATGTCTCTTCTACATCAACATGTGTCCCCTCTTCTTCTTGTCTCTTCTACATCAACATGTGTCCCCTCTTCTCCATGTCTCTTCTACATCAACATGTGTCCCCTCTTCTCCATGTCTCTTCTACATCAACATGTGTCCCTTCTTCTTCATCAACATGTGTCCCCTCTTCTCCGTGTCTCTTCTACATCAACATGTGTCCCCTCTTCTTCATGTCTCTTCCACATCAACATGTGTCCCCTCTTATCCATGTCTCTTCTACATCAACATGTGTCCCCTCTTCTCCATGTCTCTTCTACATCAACATGTGTCCCCTCTTCTCCATGTCTCTTCTACATCAACATGTGTCCCCTCTTCTTCATGTCTCTTCTACATCAACATGTATCCCCTCTTCTTCATGTCTCTTCTACATCAACATGTGTCCCCTCTTCTTCATGTCTCTTCTACATCAACACATGTCCCCTCTTCTCATGTCTCTGCTACATCAACATGTGTCCCCTCTTCCTCATGTCTCGTGGGGAGGGGCTCCTTATTTTCATCTAAAGTAACAGACAGAGAATCAGCACTTTGGAAACAGGGCTGAAACAGAGGGGATTATGGGTAATGCTGCAATGATCTGTTTGGTGTTTCAGCCAATCAGAGACAGGCTCTGGATATATCTCAGACCTGTGATGTATTGATGAAGAAGAGGATGATAGGAGAACTTTAAGAAGAGGTCATCCAGGGGGATCCGTTTGTCCGTTCAGATGTTCTAGAAGTGTTTTAATCAGAATCAGCTGTTCGGCATTTGATTAAGGACTTTAAAGAACAACCATCAGGTACCAGTTGTAAGAGCTGGTCTATTATTTCCAAGAAAAACTAAACCGTTATCGACCCCCAACTTGACAACCATTGCCCAATTTGCCACCACCAGGTGTCTTCTGGGAAATTGCTTTTTATATAAAGTCTGCTTTAATTTCTCCACTAAAATGAAACTATGGAAACATTTCACTCTCTCTTCAGATCAAACGAACTGACTGCAGCTTGAGTAAGTGACCTTAGTGCCTCAATAATAAAATAGTATATCAAGTGTACAAATAAATGAACTTCCAGAGAGTTTTCTTTTGAATCTAATGGAGAACATATTGGGGGAAGTGAAGACACGATATTATCTCAGGTGATCGGAGAGGAGGAACGGCCCCTACACACGGCGGCGTGCGTTGAACGCTTCTGTCCATTCACTTTGAACGGGATGATGTCACATTTCGCCGAACTGCATTGTGAGAGCAAAGCGTAGCGGTGCTCGCTGCAATGGTAGAGCAATGTTCTACTTTTGACGCTTCGACGGAGGCGTCAGCCAATCAAATCCCGCTTATGCAAATCTGCCAGTACAAGCGCTAGCCAATCAAACCGTGTGTATGTTGGGAGAGCCTACGCAGGTCTTCTCCTCATATGCCAAAAAATGGAGGAGAAAATAATCGTGGCGGTAGGGAATCACCCGGGCTGTATGACCAGTCCCTGTTCATCTACCGGGATACAAACCGGAGGAGCCAGGCATGGGGGGGGGGCAGAGACAGTGGGTAGAACTGGTAGCTGTTCGCCTGTTTGTGGAGTTTATATCCAGTGTACTTCGTTTGAATGGACAGCTAGCAAGCAGACAGTATTTAGCCAGCATGGCATGTTGCGTAAAATAGCACCATATCATTAATGTCATAAATGTTCATAAAGTATGACATGAAAAACCTTTTATGCAATTGACAAGAGAGATTAATGTGATTGGTTGTTGGTCGCGTTGCTCGCGTGAACTCCCCAAGCTCAAGACACGCCCACCGCCAAGCGGCAACGCACGCCGCCGTGTGTAGGGGCCGGAACCACCCTGGTATTTAACGCTGTATTTATCTGTTGACGTCCTATCATCAGAGTTGCAGAGATATTCTGGCCTAAAAAAGGGATTCTACAGACCCGACAAAACATATTTGTTTGTTTCAGATCCTCCATAGTCAGTTATTATACTAAACAATTGCAATATCCGCCAAAATAATCACAAATTATCTGTCGCTACAGCGAGTTAGCCGTACATGCTAACATAAGCCAACCCAGTCTCACGGCATTTCGTGTTCACCAACACGATTTTTAATCTATTGATTCGTGTTCACCAACACGATTTTTAATCTATTGATTCGTGTTCACCAACACGATTTGCCCCTTTTTTTCGTGTTGCACAGCACGATTTTAAAAGCAATGTATTTCTACCAGTAACGTGTTTCGTGCCTGCAGGCTGCAGCACGTCTTTTTCTCGGGTTGGGTCGTGGAAGACCGGAAGCTGTGTGGTTCATAAAAACATGTTCTTACTCAATATCAAGCCACAGTTATTGCTTTTATATTAAATCGTATAATTTCGGACTTTTGTTGCCCTCTGTGAAGAAAATAAATGGGGCTCAGAGCCTCAGGATACTGAAATCTGTATTTTTAAATATTTTTTTCCTTCTAATTTGTTATTCTTTTCAAAATAACACACTGTTATTTACTCACCAATAACACACAATTATCCTTGCTTTTATTTATTTTTTTAATTCCATAATCTCGGGCTTTTTTGGTGTCCGTCAGGAACTGAATTTCAAAATAAAAATAACCGGAAACAGACGTAGGCCTGTAAGGGACATTTCGAGCATCATTGCGATTGTCAACATTTTTGAGTTTAGGATGGCCGAAAACACTACACTACCCATAATCCCCAGCTATCGTTTAGGACGACAGTCCCCGTAAGGTTACGCAGAGCGTCAAACAGCTGTGTGAAATGGAACGAAACCACGCCAGAACTACACATGCTGGCTACTGTGTTTCGCAAAATGTTCTATGGGACGTCTCTACTGAACGTTTTCGTTTTCCCCACAATTAGAAGTTGCCATTATTAAACACATTGGTGTTATCAAATGTAAAACATATAATTAATAAATCGGTGAAAATCACTGTCCATAATGCGCAGCATTATATTAATGCCGTATACCCACATGACAGCTCATTGCTACTTTGTAATTCTACTCCACTAAAATTCAGAGGTTAACCTGGTATGTTTACTCCACTGCATTTATTTTTGTTACTTTGCAGATTCTGATTAATGATGTGAAATATAAACAACCCTTAAATCAGACTTTAGTTACACCTGAGTAAAATTCAGGTAAGGTGATTGTCAAGTGCCAACAATCAGGAGAGATGTTTGATAGTTGGTGCTTGAGAAGACTAAACATGTATCTGCAATTGACATGAATGGAAACGAGTAATAAAGTATATTCATTACTCGTTATTCTCTACTAATAGTTAATTAAAGACTGTATGTTATGGCTATTTTGCACATCCCTTTCAAGATTTTCAAAGGTTTATTGACATATCATACACAACTACGGTGTAGTTATGTAATGAATGAAAAACTTGGGTCACAGGTTCCTCAACAGTGCATTACAAGACATCTATCAACATGTGTGTACCTCCACCATTAAACTGTCATATTCTGCACATTTCTTATTCTATCTACATACATAAGAGTATAATTAATGTGTATAATATCAGTTAAAATAAGTGCTTCAACATAGTTAACATTGCAGGAAAGCAATATATTAGACGTGAAGTACTTTGTCAGGCTTAATATTTAATATTTAATGTTTAAATAAAGGTTAATCCGTTGTTCTGTTTTGCACCTCCTCCTATTAATATCTGTGTACATCCTGCACTAAACTGTTTTATTGTAGAGATCACTTATAATATCTTCTTGATTTTTTATATTCTATATTTCTATATTTATACTTTCCCCCTATGAAAGTATTTACTCTGTACAATAATTCAATAACGTGCTTTAACCACTAGGAGGTGCACACAAGGTGCACACAGCCATAATAACTTTGTATTATAGTGTACAACATCTGAAGATGTGTAGTTTTATTCATGCTTGCACATCATTTTACAGCATATTGCTATACTATTTCAGACTCAGTATTTACATTCTTACATTCAAAGAAAAGCAGTAATATCTTTGAAAACTACAGTCCTTTTCTCTCAGCTGTGCACCGTTATGGTGTAAATATAACCTATCTATGAATTAGATCAAATGTAAAAGTGAGCCGAATTAGTGTTGATACTGCAAGGAGACGTATTGTGTGAAGAGAAATTGAAGATGTTGTTTAATTGTTGATATATTTATGATCCACGTCAAGTATTCAGTTTCGGCGGCATTTCTTCCAGTTTTTCCAAAGGTCTTCTCATCAGGGCTCTCTAAATAAAGAAAGTCTACGGCAGATCTGTAATATGTAATGCAGCCGAACCGTGTATTACAATGCCGTTATGTGATGACTTTCAAAGAGAAAAGCAAGAGCACTCGGAATTCAGTATTATTTTATACTTTTAAAATGTTTTCCGGATTTCATATAATATAAACACCAAATCCCAGCATGCATTGCGGCTAACACATCCAATCAACGAGCTTCAAACCACAGCTGAGGATCTTGGGTAATCGCTCGAAATGCCTACGTCTGTTTCCTGTTATATTTATTTTGAAATTCAGTTCCTGACGGACGCCAAAAAAGCCCGAGATTATGGAATTAAACCAATAAATAAAAGCGAGGATAATTGAGTGTTATTGGTGAGTAAATAGCAGTGTGTTATTTTGAAAAGAATAACAAATTAGAAGGAAAAAAGATTTAAAAAATACAGATTTCAGTATCCTGAGGCTCTGAGCCCCATTTATTTTCCTCACAGATGACAATAAAAGTCAGAAATTATACGATTTAAAATAAAAGCAATAACTGTGGCTTGATATTGAGTAAGAACATGTTAGTGAACACGAAATGCCGTGAGACTGGGTTGCATAAGCACACATTGTTTAATCCATTCCTTACAATGTTGCTCTTGTTCTCCTGGTTTATGAAATAATACAAACACGTGCACATGTAGTTACGGCTGCTAAGCTAATGTTGGCCGGGAGATTCATCACCTTTCCTACTATTTCCTCTGAAAAGGTTTGAATGGAGAACTTATTGGGAAAATGAAGCCCGAGACATTATCTCAGGTTTTGTGAAAGGAGGAACAACCCTGATATTTAACGCTGTATTCCCCAGTGTATGTTTCCACCATCAGGGCACTGTCTGAAGGGATTTACCAGAGGTGGGAAGTAGTGGAGTACAAATACTTTGTTACTGTACTTAAGTACATGTTTCTGGTGTCAGTACTTTACTCCACTACTTATTTTTCTGACGACTTTTTACTTTCTACTTCTTACATGTTGAACTCAAATACCTGTACTTTCTACTTCTTACATGTTGAACCCAAATACCTGTACTTTCTACTTCTTACATGTTGAACCCAAATACCTGTACTTTCTACTTCTTACATGTTGAACTCAAATACCTGTACTTTCTACTTCTTACATGTTGAACACAAATACCTGTACTTTCTACTTCTGACATGTTGAACTAAAATACCTGTACTTTCTACTTCTCACATGTTAAACTCAAATACCTGTACTTTCTACTTCTTACATGTTGAACACAAACACCTGTACTTTCTACTTCTCTCATGTTGAACTCAAATACCTGGACTTTCTACTTCTTACATGTTGAACTCAAATACCTGTACTTTCTACTTCTTACATGTTGAACACAAATACCTGTACTTTCTACTTCTTACATGTTGAACTCAAATACCTGTACTTTCTACTTCTCACATGTTGGACACAAATACCTGTACTTTCTACTTCTTACATGTTGAACACAAATACCTGTACTTTCTACTTCTTACATGTTGAACTCAAACACCTGTACTTTCTACTTCTCACATGTTGGACACAAATACCTGTACTTTCTACTTCTTACATGTTGAACCCAAATACCTGTACTTTCTACTTCTTACATGTTGAACCCAAATACCTGTACTTCTCTCATTTCCCAAACAGCTGGTTCCTTTAGTCTGAATGTGTGAGTAAAGCATGCGAGTACTTTCTCTGGAATTGAACCGGTGACCCTGCCGCTCGCTGCCTTGCTCGACCACACAGCAGCTGCAGAGGAAGTCTCAGCGCTAAAGAGTTAAAGCCCTGAAAGGATTACACCACAATATATTTAAAGTGTTTCTATCAAAGCGTGTAATCCTCCTCCAAAGGCCTGCTGGGAGATCCGTGGAGCTCCTCTTCAAAGACTGACCTCTGACCTCTGACCCAGATGTTAAACTCACGTCTGTCTGTTTGTCCATCTGACCTCTTCATCTAAAACAAGGGAAATATTGTACTTTTTACCCGACGACACGTTGATCTGAGAGCTGGGGATTACAGTTCACAGGAGACGGATGCAGCTGTTGTGACTTCACGTTAAATTCAATGAATCTGATTTTTCAGTTCTGACAAAAATACTTTCAAACTTTGGAGGTTTATTTTTTCTCAACCTTGAAAGTTTGTTTATTTTTACCTAATTTAAACTTGTCCTAGTTACTTTCCTTCCTTCCTTCCTTCCTTCCTTCCTTCCTTCCTTCCTTCCTTCCTTCCTTCCTTCCTTCCTTCCTTCCTTCCTTCCTTCCTTCCTCCCAATGTCTTGCATTTCTTTCATTCCTAAACTAATTTGTTTCTTCCTTCCTTCCTTTTTCCAATCCAACCCTTCTCTCCTTTCCTCCTTCCTTGTCCATATTTCTCTTCCACTTCTTATTTTTTTCCAACTTTCCTCCCCATTTCCCGTCCATTGTGTCTTTCTTCCAACCTTCCTTATGTATTCCTTTTGTCCTTCCTTTCCCACATTTATTTTTCCTTGCCTTACTTTCTTTGTTTCCTTACTCCCTTTCCTCAATTATTTAGTCTTTTCTGTCTTCCTTCCTTCCGTCCTTCCTTCCTTCCTCACTATTTCTTGCCTCTTTCCTTCCTATAATCCTTTTTTCTTCCCTCCTTCCTTTCTCCTATCCAAACTTTCCTCCTTCCTTGTCCAAATGTCTCTTCCACTTCTTCTTTTCCAACCTTCCTTCCTATGTATTGGACATCGTCCTTCAGTTCTTGCCTTAATTACTTTTTGTTTCCTAACTCCTTTTCCTCAAAGTGTTCGTCTTTTATTTTCCTTCCTTCTCCATCTTTATATCTTTGCTTTCTTTTGTGTACATCCTGTCTTGCCTCCCTCCTTTTCTCCCTTCCCTTCCTTCCTTCTTAACTTCCCTTTCCTCCTGACCATACTCCTTCTAATTCCTCTCCTCCTTCCTAGTTTCCATCACTTTTCCTGACCACAGTTTGTATCTTTCTCTCCTTCATCCTTAATCTTCTTTTTCTGTGACCTCTGGCCTCCTACCTCACCTCCTAGATCTCTTTACCTGTACACGTCTGTTTCTGCAAAGCGGCAAAAGCCAGCAAAAAGGAACCCAACACTTTCCTCGTTCCCTCCTCCTCGTCATCATCCCTCTCTCCTTTCCTTCCTCCTGTTTCCTTCTCGGCGCAGAACTTGCCTCCTCAGCGGCTGTAATCACTTTACTACTGTTTTTGTTCGCGGTAAGTGGACTAAATATTTGGATGCTCATAAGCAAAGCAGAATAATTGAACGTGTGATTTGTGGCAGCTGGCTCGGAGTCTACGGGCTCGTCTCAGCATAATGAAAACAGCTAGCGAGCCGCTGTAAACAAAAGCAACTTGTTATGTTGCAAGCCCCTCGCTGTGCTTTGCTGTGTGTGGGAAACAACTAATTTTCTTGATGGCGTACTGTAATCATGGCGAAGCTTTACCACGCGCTGTGCTGAGTACCGAACTGCTTATTAATACACAGAGAGAGAGAGAGAGAGTCCACTCTGACAGAGCGGCTATTACTGTAAACACTTTAAGGAACAAGGAGGCAGGGAACAATGCACAAACCTGAATTATTATAATTATTGGGGGGGGGTCCAGACAGGAGGACCTGCGCCCGCTTGCAGCCAATCGAGACCTGGATCTCAGGACAAGTTAAAGTTTAAGATAATACCAACTACAGGGAAATAACTATAGTCACGATAATGAGGAGGGGGAAACAGGACCCCACAACACGCTGTGACATAAAGGCATGTCAACTCGCTGTGAAGGCTTTTTTAAATCAAAAATAATTAAGAAAATACTTATAACACAATTATAATAATACAAATTAATATTTTTTTATATAATTATAATTAATAATAGTAGTAGCAGTAGGATTAGTAGAAGTATTATCACTTTATTAAAAATATTAATTAGATGTTATTAATGTAAAACAAGTTGTTAAAGTTTACAAAAAGAGAATACATCGGTTCCCGGTTTCCAAAAGCGCGTTTTTAAGATTAAAATCGCATATTATACTTATTATTATTAGCTGTAAGTAAATACTTAATGTCCATAAAGTGACTTAAAATAAAGCTTAGGTCATTTAAATGCAGGACAATAACAGAGTGTACAACTTTGATATTATACTTTGAGCTTTCTCATTGTGTGAAATACAAGAACAACAAATCAATTAAAGTACAACTACCTTAAAACTGTACTTAACTACATTACTCAGTGCACTTGGATAGCGACGTGACGACGTGACGACGTGCACGTGACGAGTGACTACGTGACGTTGAACTGAAATGATTCTCGATGAAAACAAAAAGTTTAAAGTTGAATTTGAAGTTTAAACTCTTCCTCTCTTTGTCGTCATCCCGTCTCTCTTCTCCTTCAGAGGAACAAAAGCTGCTCTCCACATCACTTAGCACACACACACACACACACACACACACACACACACACACACAACACACACACACACACACACACACACACACAAGTCAGGGTTCGGGGTCAGGGGTCAAGAGGAAGTCCTTCTCTGCTGACGGAGAGCCACTTATCATTCTCATCTAATGGAGCAGCCATCTGTCAATCAGGAAGAAAGGGGCGGGGCTAACAGGTATCACTGTGCACCCCTCACTCCGCTGCACTGTCCCCCGAGGGCCACAGTTTCTAAAAGGATGGCTCAGGGGTCCGAATCGGGTCGTGGGATTGTTTACGGTTGACTTTTTGACTTTTTGTCCCTCGACCCTGAACGGTTGTCGCCGTCTTTAATCGAGTTTCGTCCTGCGATCGTTGAAGTTACACATCCGAGACGATTCTGCTCCAACAGGTGAAAATAAAAGTTCCCACGGTTCGGATTTATGGTTTTAAATAGTCTCGTTTTGTCTGGTTTAAAGTCCAAAAACCGAAAATATATTTAGTGATATTTAATTTGAGAAGCTCGGGACGCAGATGTTTTTATGTTTATGGTTAAAAAAATGCTTTAAATCAGGATCAGAAATAAATAATTTGTTATGAGAAAAAAAATCAGAATTCAGAATTTGGACTTTTTCTCAGAAATCAGACTTTTGGTGAAATCTACTTGTCAAGTGGCGCTAACCCTCTTCCATACTTTGAGTACTGAAAAGAGTCAAACATGAAGGCACTTTTACTTTTCACTATATGATATCTGCTGTAAATGCATTGCAGTGAGTTGTGTATAATATTGTCCACTTTTGACCCTTCAGGGACTCCGTAGAATTCATCTACTCTTAAAAAGGATTACATTAAAAAGCTTTGTCGTCAAATGTAAAATAGCTAGAGTGTAGTTTTGGCAAGACACACAGACAGACAGACAGACACACAGACAGACAGACAGACAGACAGACAGACAGACAGACGGTGAGAGAGACAGACAGACAGACAGACAGACAGACAGACAGACAGACAGACAGACAGACAGACAGACGGACAGACAGACAGACAGACAGACGGTGAGAGAGAGAGACAGACAGACAGACAGACAGACAGACAGACAGACAGACAGACAGACAGACAGACAGAAAGACGGTGAGAGAGAGAGACAGACAGACAGACAGACGGTGAGAGAGAGAGACAGACAGACAGACAGACAGACAGGCAGACAGACAGACAGAAAGACAGACAGACGGTGAGAGAGACAGACAGACAGACAGACAGGCAGACAGACAGACAGACAGACAGACAGACAGACGGTGAGAGAGACAGACAGACAGGACAGACAGACAGACAGACAGACAGACAGACAGACAGACAGACAGGCAGACAGACGGTGAGAGAGAGAGACAGACAGACAGACAGACAGACAGGCAGACAGACAGACAGACAGACAGACAGACAGACGGTGAGAGAGACAGACAGACAGACAGACAGACAGACAGACAGACAGACAGACAGACGGTGAGAGAGACAGACAGACAGACAGACGGACAGACAGACAGACAGACAGACAGACAGACAGACAGACACACACAGAATACTGCACAGAGGAAAGCTGTTTGTGTTACGGTCACATGGTCTCCTTGTCAACAGAAACTGATGTTGTTAAATGTTCAGTTGCACCAACGTGTGGGACAACCAACCCCCGAAGAGACGCCGACTAACTGACCTGGAGTCTGTGCGAGGGACCACTCTCTGGGCTGTCTGTTGATCCGCGCTCAGACATTTCAATTCAACGATCCTTCAATTATCCTGAAACTCAATCCGCCGTCACCTGGGCTCAGCCGGCTAATGCCAAACATTCCCACTACTAGGGGGCTTTCAGGGCTCCCTGCGGACCCCCGCCCCTCTTTGTATCTTCTCAGGGCGCTTCAAAGATAGTTTGTGATTAATTTGGGTCATAACATGTAGCCTACTTAAGATGCATCTGTGCAGCATTAAAAGTCAATGTAATGTAATATGTGGTCACAAAGTAAAGTAGGGCCGATATGACCATTATCTGTGTGTCTTTATCTGTGCGCCATATTCCATTATACTTTTTAAATTAGCTGAGGGCCGATTAAAAATGGGCCGCGGGCCGCATTTGGCCCCTGGACCGTAGTTTGGACACCCCTGAGATAAGTACACCATGCAGCTGATGGAGAAAAGACAGAGCGTCCCTGCAGCTCTGCACCCAACTGCCCGAGCCTCTAATGATGAGATCAGTTAATTTAATGACGACCCGGTCGGTCTGGGAGAAGCCCCTCGCTCAGTTTCTCAGACTTCCAGGTCCTGCGGGGACTACAGAGCCGCTGCATGGCCCGCAACCACAGCCGGTCCCCGGGGAGAGGAGAGAGGCGTTCAGCCGGAGACCCGGAGGAACGGGTTGGAGCGTGGGAACCAGATCTGCCGTTCAGGTAATGAATAACTGCACCGACCTGCCCTGCACATGGGGCTTGTGGCTTCATTAGCATCCACCCGTGTGTTTTGACTCAACGTGCTGTCCCACTGCCTCGCATGTGGATAAATACGCCACTGAAAATAGTCCCCAGTAAATGCCGCGATTGTTTTTTGGAGGCTAAAGTTAGCGTCTCATCGGCGTCCTCCACATCGGAGTTCAGAAATACGGCAGAAAATAAGATCGGTGGCAAACACGTGTTTACGATACTATAGGTTCTGTGAAGCAGAATAATCTCCACGCATAACCACCACGTCATGATTGTGAAGCGTAGATGCAATCTCCAGAAGAACGTAATGCTGTACACATCCACACGGTCCCCACCGCTCAGTTCAAAGCGCTGATGTTGGGCGTGTTGATGTTCAGTCATCTCATTGAGACACTTGTTAGCAACCATTGTTTTGATGTCGCAGAACAATACTAAAAATATATTAAGCTTGTATTAAAGGGGCGTATTATGCTCATTGTCAGGTTGATATTTGTATTTCCAAGTAGGGATGAGTCCTTCCCCCAAGTGAAGGAGTTCAAGTATCTCGGGGTCTTGTTCTCGAGTGAGGGAACAATGGAGCGTGAGATGGGCCGGAGAACCGGAGCAGCGGGAGCGGTACTGCAGTCGCTTTACCGCACCGTGTGACGAAGAGGGAGCTGAGCCAGAAGGCAAAGCTCTCTGTCTACCGGGCCGTTCCTACCCTCCCCTACGGTCATGAAGCATGGGTCACGACCGAAAGAACGAGATCGCGGATACAAGCGGCCGAGATGGGTTTTCTCCGCCGGGTGGCTGGCGTCTCCCGTAGGGATGAGGTGAGAAGTTCGGTCATCAGGGAGGGACTCGAGTTGAGCCGCTCCTCCTTCGCGTCGAAAGGAGCCAGTTGAGGTGGTTCGGGCACCTAGTTAGGATGCCACCTGGGCGCCTCCCTATGAGGTGTACCAGGCACGTCCAGCTGGGAGGAGACCGAGGGGTAGACCTAGGACCAGGTGGAGGGACTATATCTCTTCGCTGGCCTGGGAGCGCCTCAGGACCCCCCAGTCAGAGCTGGTTGATGAGGGGGAAGGAACGTATGGGGCTCTCTGCTGGAACTGATATCCCGAGACCCGACCATGGAGAAGCGGAGAAGATGGATGTTTGTATTTGAGCGTCTACATCAGAAGAACGGCCACAGTGAGTCTTTGCACCGTGACCAGAGAAGCGTTGTTTGTTCCAGCTGATCACTGTTTACAAAAGCACGGAGGAGGCGACTGGAGGAATGAGTCCTTGAACCTAGAAATCATAACTTTTTTGGCAATGTTTTTTTATAGATTTTCTAACCCTAACACTGATCATCAGCAGGAGAGGACTCTTTAAAGTAGAGACACTACATACTGATATACACCTGAACATCAGCAGGAGAGGACTCTTTAAAGTAGACACACTACACACTGATATACACCTGAACATCAGCAGGAGAGGACTCTTTAAAGTAGAGACACTACACACTGATATACACCTGAACATCAGCAGGAGAGGACTCTTTAAAGTAGAGACACTACATACTGATATACACCTGAACATCAGCAGGAGAGGACTCTTTAAAGTAGAGACACTACATACTGATATACACCTGAACATCAGCAGGAGAGGACTCTTTAAAGTAGAGACACTACATACTGATATACACCTGAACATCAGCAGGAGAGGACTCTTTAAAGTAGAGACACTACATACTGATATACACCTGAACATCAGCAGGAGAGGACTCTTTAAAGTAGAGACACTACATACTGATATACACCTGAACATCAGCAGGAGAGGACTCTTTAAAGTAGAGACACTACATACTGATATACACCTGAACATCAGCAGGAGAGGACTCTTTAAAGTAGAGACACTACACACTGATATACACCTGAACATCAGCAGGAGAGGACTCTTTAAAGTAGAGACACTACATACTGATATACACCTGAACATCAGCAGGAGAGGACTCTTTAAAGTAGACACACTACATACTGATATACACCTGAACATCAGCAGGAGAGGACTCTTTAAAGTAGAGACACTACATACTGATATACACCTGAACATCAGCAGGAGAGGACTCTTTAAAGTAGAGACACTACATACTGATATACACCTGAACATCAGCAGGAGAGGACTCTTTAAAGTAGAGACACTACATACTGATATACACCTGAACATCAGCAGGAGAGGACTCTTTAAAGTAGAGACACTACATACTGATATACACCTGAACATCAGCAGGAGAGGACTCTTTAAAGTAGAGACACTACATACTGATATACACCTGAACATCAGCAGGAGAGGACTCTTTAAAGTAGAGACACTACATACTGATATACACCTGAACATCAGCAGAGAGGACTCTTTAAAGTAGACACACTACACACTGATATACACCTGAACATCAGCAGGAGAGGACTCTTTAAAGTAGAGACACTACACACTGATATACACCTGAACATCAGCAGGAGAGGACTCTTTAAAGTAGAGACACTACATACTGATATACACCTGAACATCAGCAGGAGAGGACTCTTTAAAGTAGAGACACTACATACTGATATACACCTGAACATCAGCAGGAGAGGACTCTTTAAAGTAGAGACACTACATACTGATATACACCTGATGATCATCAGGAGAGGACTCTTTTAAAGTAGAGATACTACATACTGATATACACCTGAACATCAGCAGGAGAGGACTCTTTAAAGTAGACACACTACATACTGATATACACCTGAACATCAGCAGGAGAGGACTCTTTAAAGTAGAGACACTACATACTGATATACACCTGAACATCAGCAGGAGAGGACTCTTTAAAGTAGAGACACTACATACTGATATACACCTGAACATCAGCAGGAGAGGACTCTTTAAAGTAGAGACACTACATACTGATATACACCTGAACATCAGCAGGAGAGGACTCTTTAAAGTAGAGACACTACATACTGATATACACCTGATGATCAGCAGGAGAGGACTTTTTAAAGTAGAGATACTACATACTGATATACACCTGAACATCAGCAGGAGAGGACTCTTTAAAGTAGAGACACTACATACTGATATACACCTGAACATCAGCAGGAGAGGACTCTTTAAAGTAGAGACACTACATACTGATATACACCTGAACATCAGCAGGAGAGGACTCTTTAAAGTAGAGACACTACATACTGATATACACCTGAACATCAGCAGGAGAGGACTCTTTAAAGTAGAGACACTACATACTGATATACACCTGAACATCAGCAGGAGAGGACTCTTTAAAGTAGAGACACTACATACTGATATACACCTGAACATCAGCAGGAGAGGACTCTTTAAAGTAGAGACACTACATACTGATATACACCTGAACATCAGCAGGAGAGGACTCTTTAAAGTAGAGACACTACATACTGATATACACCTGAACATCAGCAGGAGAGGACTCTTTAAAGTAGAGACACTACATACTGATATACACCTGAACATCAGCAGGAGAGGACTCTTTAAAGTAGAGACACTACATACTGATATACACCTGAACATCAGCAGGAGAGGACTCTTTAAAGTAGAGACACTACATACTGATATACACCTGAACATCAGCAGGAGAGGACTCTTTAAAGTAGAGACACTACATACTGATATACACCTGAGATCAGCAGGAGAGGACTCTTTAAAGTAGAGATACTACATACTGATATACACCTGAACATCAGCAGGAGAGGACTCTTTAAAGTAGAGACACTACATACTGATATACACCTGAACATCAGCAGGAGAGGACTCTTTAAAGTAGAGACACTACATACTGATATACACCTGAACATCAGCAGGAGAGGACTCTTTAAAGTAGAGACACTACATACTGATATACACCTGAACATCAGCAGGAGAGGACTCTTTAAAGTAGAGACACTACATACTGATATACACCTGAACATCAGCAGGAGAGGACTCTTTAAAGTAGAGACACTACATACTGATATACACCTGAACATCAGCAGGAGAGGACTCTTTAAAGTAGAGACACTACATACTGATATACACCTGAACATCAGCAGGAGAGGACTCTTTAAAGTAGAGACACTACATACTGATATACACCTGAACATCAGCAGGAGAGGACTCTTTAAAGTAGAGACACTACATACTGATATACACCTGAACATCAGCAGGAGAGGACTCTTTAAAGTAGAGACACTACATACTGATATACACCTGAACATCAGCAGGAGAGGACTCTTTAAAGTAGAGACACTACATACTGATATACACCTGAACATCAGCAGGAGAGGACTCTTTAAAGTAGAGACACTACATACTGATATGTGTTCCCGTGCAGGTAAACCTGAAACACACGGAGCTGCATCAGGGTTATTACTCCATCCAATTAGAAGTTGGTAAACATTGTTTAACAAACTGTAAGTGATAAATGATAAACTAAACATTGAAAGACGAGCGTCAGCTGTTGTTAACATTTGAACTCCTGGGAAACGAGCCGTCTGATTAAATCTTCTTCTGTGGTGTTCGGGCAGTCTGCTGTATTTACCCCACAGAGGAAATGAAATTATCTCAGCTGGAACCGAGCCTGATTGAGATAAGAATGGGAAATAAAAAAAACGGAATGATGAGTATTTTCAGGACGCTCCGATCTAAATACCGCAGGTTTGTGCTGTCGGGGGGCGTATAGGGAGACGCTTCTTCTTTTATTTCCCACATGTCAATCACCGTCCTTTATATTAAACAATTAGTTAAGCGAAGAGAAACACTGTGATTCTGCGGCGAAGATCTCCAGGAAGGGAGCGGAGGTCTGATTGCCGTCCGAGGCCCTGAATGTGAGTAATCATTTGTCTGATTTTCATACGAGGAGGAATGAAGCGAGCCATCTTGATTAATGCTGATTTGAACGGCTGGATGGATGGATGGATGGATGGACTCCCCCCTCCTCCATCGCCAGTATCACATGCACCCCCCTGCTGAGGAGCTGAAGACCTGCGGGAATATTTTTACACATCGACGGCCTCCAATCAGCTAATGGCTGCCTCAGAGGCGAGGGGTGGAGGGTTGTGGGATATCTGACCTACTCTGGAAGAAGAAAGGCCAGCACCTGAACGCACCACGGGATCCAAACAGCTGGAACAGCTCCGTGAAACAAGAGGAAGGGGCTCCGGAGTCACTTTGCCACATTCAGACCCATGATCATCTCTATTTCTGCTCCCGCAGCTCAGATCCAGTCTTTACATATTATTTATTTTCGATGCTAGATTTCATCCGCTTTCAATGCATTGAATTCAACATCACATATTGTTAACATTTAACATAACATATTAGCGCTATAAATAAAAACAAAAAAAACAATATAAGTGTACATGTGTTGTTTAAAGGTCCGCGTCATGCTGTTCTGGTTCTGACCCGTCCCCTTGTGTTCTGGAGCTTCTGCATGTGCACCCTGCACCCTGTAGGGCAGGGGTGTCAAACTCAATTTCATCGCGGGCCACATCAGCATTATGGTTGCACTCAAAGGGCCGGATGTAAATATATAAATATACACATATAAATATATAATATATATATAAAATAATGTATTACATTACATTATTGCCTCTGAATTGGATAATTATCGGATAGGGTAATAACTAACTACGTCTGAAAGCAGAAATCCTGGGCAAATAATTGCAAGTCTCTTCAGTGCGCAAACGAGATGCATTGTGGGACATGTAGTTTGTGGGCCACCTGCTTCTGTAAAGCGGCATGTAACCGTATAATAAACGTATTATATTCTTTGCAAGCTCTTGCAGGGCCACATAAAATGAAGTCGCGGCCCGGATTTGGCCCCCGGGCCTTGAGTTTGACACCCCTGCTGTAGGGAGAAACACTCTGACTCAGAGAAGACCTGTCTGTGCTGCCCCAGAACGCCTCGTGGACATTTATCTTTTTCCATTGTGTACTTCTTGGGTATAGTGACGTATTTCGGGAATAGTGACGTGCCGTTACGTTACATCCGCTGAACAGTTACCTTTGGACCAATCCGCGGACTCACACACACACACACACACACACACACACACACACACACACGCGCACGCACAGCGGGACGTTGCGAGGAGCAGGACACTGTGAGCTGTCTCTCTGGTGTGGGGTCGGAGAGACAACGAGACACCGCGGAACTCAGCCTGGGCAGTGGGCACACACACAAACTCCCAGCCAGGCTGTCTGTGTGTGTGTGTGTGTGTGTGTGTGTGTGTGCGCGCGCGCGTGTGCCAGGCTGAGTTCCACGGTGTCTCGCTGTCTCGCAGACGGCCACTGGGCTCACAGGGGCAGAAGCTCCAACAGGCCGTGTAGGACAGAGAGTGAACACACAGACTACAGAGATGCTGTGAGAAACAATGAGAGTTTGGAACATTGAACAATGTGAATGTATTCTAGTAGACCTCAACAATGGAACTATGATCAGTAGAAATGAGACCTTTAAAATAACTGCCATGTGTGGAATAAACAAATACATAAATAAACATATGCATTTATAAGCATTTGTTGCACTTTTTTTTTACTCCAGCAGCTCTGATTCAAATCATTATTTTCGCTTTTTATTTATTGTAATACTACAACGCCATGTATGTTGAGGATTGTGGGATATCTGAGCTACTCTGGAAGAAGGAAGGCCAACACCTGAACGCACCACGGGCCCGAAAACAAGAGGAAGGAGCTCCAGAAGAGTCTGTGCTCGCGTTTAGAGCTTTTATCATCAATCATCTCTATTTCTACTCTACTGATTCAGCCCCGACTCAGATCCATTTCCTCCAACACCCCCCCTCTATTCCACTTAACTTAGCACTTTTGTTGTGTTTCTTTGAGCACCAGGAAAATCGCGATATAAATAACTTGTATTATTATTATTATTATTATTATTATTATTATTATTATTATTATTATTATTATTATTATTATTATCATTTTTAACATATTATTTATTTTGATGCTACATGCTATCCACTTTCAAGGCAACTTTTAAAGAGTTTTAAATGTATTTATTCAGATTGATTTTTTACATTGCATTTATTCAGATGCTACATTTCCTCCGCTTCAATGCATATCATTGAACATGCATTGTATTCATATTTATAAGCATTTCTTTTAAATAATTTGTCCTCCAGCAGCTCTGATTCAGATGCAGTCTTTTTCAAATATTTTCACATTTGTTCTTAGCATTTTTGGGGAAAATATGTTTCACTTGAGCAGCTCTGATACAATTGTACTTTATAGATACATATGTGTGTACTACACAATCATTTATGTTAAAGGTAGGGTAGGTAATTCACTTCAGAAACACTGGTTATATTCCATGGAATGCTCTTAACGTCCCGATAGCAATGAATGAAATGCTTTGAAGCCGTGGCGCTGTAAAAAGCTCGACCAATCATCTGAGCCGGCTAAAGTAACTGGACGGCCTACCTGCCTGTCAGCCTTACATCGGGGCACAAACTTATCTCGTGCCCTCATTGGTCATGTGCGCGTTCGTGTGTGTTGGAGGAGGGGCTCTGTGAAGAAGTAGCAGATTTCTTCCGGCTGTGTATTTTCAAATTCTAGCGATCTCGAGCTGGTTTCTCAAAATTACCTACCCCGCCTTTACATTCCAGTTTCAGGCAACCTTCCTATACTTGTATAAGCATGTCTTTCATTTACATTCTTTCATTAGCATTTAAAGAATAATAATTCATAGCAAAAACATGTTGGTTGTTATCTTTAATATACATGCTTTCCTTTGAGCTGCTGGTTTGCAGGACGTGGGACATGCATTCACTTATTTTGCTCAATAAAATTAATATTAAAATAAAGGCATTATCATTTCTGCAGACTCTTTAAAGGCGACATGTGGGGTAAGAACTGGCTGCGTCATGTGTCTTTTTTTGGGCCTGAAATTCCCATAACTCCATCAGCCGTGTTGCATCCAATCAGCGCTGCTCCTGCTCGTCACACTTCGGTCTCACGTGCACCCACCGCTCGCGCTGAGCTCCGTCAGCTCCGTGGAAATATAGCGGCTTCGTTTTTTATTCAGGAAACAAGTTTGATGAAATGTGCTTCACCCAGTGCTTGAATCAAATCAGAGGAACACCGAGAGGCCGCGAGGCAGACGACGGAGAAAGACATCTGATCACGAGAAATCAAACGGTGGCTGCCTCTCAGAGGGAGAATACAGTCATCCTGATTAGGAGCGACTGCAAATACATTCATGGTTCGTGTTCGGAGGGAAGGAGCTCCGTCAGACACGTGACAGGATGCACAACAGATGTTAGATAGCTGCTTTAAAATGTCCGGTCAGACAAGGCGACTCACGTTGTCCTGAAATGAAGACGCCGTCACTTTAAATCAATCAGACGCTGATTCTGGATCTGTGGAAAACATTACATAAATAATGCAACTCGGTTTGTGTTCTGATTGATAAAGGACAAACCGTGGCATAGGGATTGGCATTACTTCGTTAAGATGATGTTGAGTTTCATACCAAAGGAGCTGAAACGAAGAAAAAAAGCCACATGTTGTATCTGAAATTAAGCAATAAAATAAATAATAATAATAGCTTAAGTAATAAAACACAATACTTTGCTGCCTGAGTATGCACGATGTTATGGTCATGATATACATCTATGTATTTGAGTCTGCAAAGCTTTGTGTTGACTGCAACGAGCTCCTGATCTCAAGGTCGTCTGTTATACATTCATATAAATAATAATAATATACAGGAGAGAGGATACAAGTACGTTTTGAAAAGTGAGTGTCACCCGTGTTGGCCAATCTGCACAATACTTTTATCTT
>CM070494.1:37014464-37019464 GCA_036324585.1 Champsocephalus esox
GAGTCCACCACCGTTACAGCTGAACACCAGTGATTATGTGTTGCAATGGCGTTTGTTAGCAACCAGGAAATGACAAACAGATGAGAATGCTACGTGGGGTCTGGGTGCCGTGCTGGCGGGACGCTGCGCGGCTCGCTGCTGCGAGGAGCGGACAGTGTGAGCTGGGGTCTGCGAGACATCGAGACATCGCGAATGGACGCGGGAAGGGGGGGATGCTGAGGGGGCTGCAGCACCCCCATCTGCGAGGCTCCACTAGCACCCGCAACAGTTGAAAAGATGACTGGTGAAAGCTGTCACTACCCGATCCGTCCCCCTGCCCGATCTGCAGTGCACAGATGGTCCGCCATATTGGACAACTCCGGACGGCAACCCAAGTAGGACACTTGACACAGTGGCTTTTGTCAGAATAAGTGAGAAATTAATTTAACTTCTGTTAGACAGCTATCATACTGAATACATATTTACTGTCTAACAGAAGTTAAATTTATTTCTCACTTATTCTGACTACCTACTTAACCCCAAATAAAATAACCCAATGAAAAGGGTTGTTAAATAATAGTGAAGTCACGTTGTAATAACAATAACTCATCTCTCTCGAGGTTTATTTTTCAGCTTTGCCAAAAGCCACTGTGTCAAGTGTCCTACTTGGGTTGCCGTCCGGAGTTGTCCAATATGGCGGACCATCTGCGCACTGCAGATCGGGCAGGGGGACGGATCGGGTAGTGACAAAAGCTAATAAATACTGTATCCTCTACTACAGACGCTATGCTCCTAAAATGGCCGCCAATGGATGCACCTTGGTTTTCATTGCCAATATCAATAACGTTTGATTATAATCGTACCACCTCTGAAATGCGCCTCGCATTCAGTCTAATAGGTGTTTGCTCAGCTCAGTTATCCATAGCCACGTGGTTAGCTCAGCGCTAACGTAATAAAGGCCCCCGTCTGTCAGGTGTCTTCTGTGAGCTCACCTCGGTGGTGTGAAACAGTCCCGACGGCTCGGTACATTAAAGCACGTCTGGTGAAAGCTCCATGTTATAAATCCTCTCAGACTCACCTGGTGCGATGCTGCCGTGTCACTCCCACGCTCGGCTGTTCTCATGCTCCTTTGATAAGACAAGCATCGATAGTTGTCTCCGAAAAACAGAGAGTTCGAAGGATGTGATGATGATCTTTTAAAAAAAAACAGCTAGTGTAAAAGCGATGGATATGATTTTTATTTCACGCTTCAAGATAAAATCATACATGGCTTCCTTTTTACATAATTGTCTGCTTACGTAATACGTTTTTTCTAGAGCCGGGACTCGATTAAAAAAATTAATCTAATTATTTAGAGGCTTTGTAATTAATCGAAATGAATCGCATTTTTAATCAAATATACATATTTGACCTGAGAACAGTGAGAAGCAGTTTCCACATGGATGTTACTCCAGGTGGTCGACAGTCGAGTGCAGTCCAGTGGTTACTCTCTCAGACGTGGACTGACTGATCCTGGCCCTGAAACCAGTCGTCTGGTTGAGTGTGGGTTGGGTCAGGGTGTGGTTCCGTGCACTCGGAGTCGGGCTAACGTCCACGCTAGCTGCTACATGCTAGCTGCTACATGCTAGCTGCTACATGCTAGCTGCTACACGCTAGCTGCTACATGCTAGCTGCTACATGCTAGCTGCTACATGCTAGCTGCTACACGCTAGCTGCTATATGCTAGCTGCTACATGCTAGCTGCTACATGCTTTGCCTGTAGGTGATACTTTAGGCTTGATGTGCTGCGGCTCTTCTCGACGCTTCCATCCGTCCGTTTTCTAAAACAAAATGTCCCATCCACGGGGCCGACCAAAGCGGTCTCATCAGCTTGTTCGTTCGTGTTTGACTATTGTTCACCGTGGTTTGTTGTTGTTTGAAGTCCCACGCTGAAGTCATGAACGTTAGTTGGTGCTCCAGTATAATCGGTACGCCTGAAACTCATCCAGTGAGAAACGTTCCGCTGTGCAAAAATAAGTGCGATTCAAATTCGATTCAAATGCGGTAATTTTTTTAACGCGTTAATTTTTGTGTAATTAATTAATCTTAATTAACCCGTTAAAGTCCCGGCCCTAGTTTTTTCGAATACGGGTCGCAATAATTCTACAATTCTACAACACCACCGTCGAGGGGCTTTTTTCAGTTTCGCCGTGAGCAGATCTGACCTCCCTCTGAGGCGCACTGCCTTTGGACGATGAGCATTTTCGTTTACGGCCATCAAGCACCGGAACACTCTTCCAGTTGAACTTAAAACCTGCACTGACTTTAACTCGTTTTCCAATGGTGCAAGAAAATGATATTAAGCAACCAGTCATGCCGACATTAATTACACTGTAATCTTTATTTGAACTGTATCGTCGTACTATATCGTAGATATTTGTATTTAAGTGTATTTGAAGTGTACTAAGTGTTATGTTCGTAACCTGAATTTAAATCAGGCTTTGTAATTATTTGAGTGACCGAGATCATGTCGTGTGTTTCAAGTGTACTATGTATTAATTTATTGAGCTGAACTTAAATCAGGTTTTAAATTATTTATTTGTTTATTGATTGTTATGAACCTGTCTGAGGACCACAGATGGAAATTAGCTTTTACAGTGTAGCTATAATCTGGCATATTGCATCTCTTCTCTTTGCTGAGATGAATGTTTTTGTATGCATGGTGCTTCTATAAATACAAAATAAATATAAATAAATAAAAAACACCTGTTGTACTTGTATTTTTTTAACCTATAGTCCATCCTGGTTCAACTCGTTCAACTATTCATATTTTAAACGGCACTGTAACTTTTATCCATGTATTTTTCCTTAATGTTTATTTTATTAGCTTTTCTTTCTGAATGTCTTTCATTTTTTTTGGAAAGCACTTTGAATTGCCTTGCGTTGAAAAGTGCTATATAAATAAACTTGCCTTGCCTTGCTTGTTTGTTTGTTCACCATGTGAAGGGGCTTTGGGTCCCTTGAAAGGCGCTATAATGAATGTAATCTATACTTAAATACCGTATCTATCTTGAGCGCTTGTGAAACCCTTCCACACTGTACTGACACATTGAGATCTGCATGTCCAGGAAATGAAACCACGTTGAACCTTTATTAACCCCGAGGGGAAATTCAGTTGCACAAAGCAGCAACAGGGTAAGCGTGAACAAAACAGTACAGCACAGATTCACACAGATCAATAACATCTAAAATAATAAATAACATAAAATTAAGGAAATAATGATAATAATAAAAGACTATGAAAATAGGAGATGAATAAAAAGTACAATAACTGTCAGCATATTTACATATTTGGTCGTCATCTAAGTTCTAAAGTGCGGAATAAGTTAAAGTGACAAGTTAACATGGGTTGTGGAAACAGTGTATATGTATTTAATTAATATTTAACCCTTTATTGTGCAGCCTGATGGCTACGGGCACAAAGGACTGCTTTCAAACATGCTGTTTTAAACCTTTGGATGAACTCGTAAAAACACAACTGAATTGTATGTCTTGGAAACATTGATTAAACACATTTCCTGGAGCCGTTCAGCCAATGAAACCAAGTTGAAAGTTCATTCATAACTTCCTTCACATGTCGGTTATTACTGTACATGGATAACACTGTATTTTACTAAGCTTTGGTTTAACTCTTGAACTTAATTGTATGTCTTCTGATCAGGGCCGTTTGTTTGGGGGCCCTGTGCAAGATGCTTTTGGGGGGGCCCTACAATGGGGGGGGATTACAAAGCTTTTAAGATGATCTGTGGAGATGCATCGATCTGTTAAATCCGGCTAAATTCACGAAAATCTCTCTCAAGTTGACCCAAGCGATTGACACTAATAGACGAGTACATTAAAACGGTAAACAATGAGGCTTCTCTGCGTCAATAAATGCAAGAGATGCAGCATTTTCTCAACAATCTTTATCTTCCATCTTCCTCAAAACTTCTGCTTCCTGACTTTTTCAGAAGCAAAGTCGTCAATAATGGCATCATATGACAGCTGCTTGCCAATCTCATGGTTGATGCTGATTATGGTAAGACCAGAGAGGCGATCCCGTCCCATGCATGACCTCCTGCCGGTTTGGACGAGCTTCACCTCTCTGCTGAGGCCACAGTCACAGGAAGAGGGCAGGCGATTCGCAGGGCAATCAGATAGGGATACAGTTCCTTCAGGGTTGTGGATGAAAGAAAGGAGGCGCTGTCCAATAGCTGCCCACTAGTCCTAGTACTAGACTCTTGGTACTGGGACGGGTTAAAAGCAGAGGACACATTTCACTGTGTGCTCTGCATGTGTGACCATCACATGCCACGTCACTCGTTAGATGCTTTTATCCACAGCTTGGAAGCAGGAGTGGGAGTCAGCCGGGCCCTCCCGAATCCACCGTTACATCTGGGACCCAGGAGATGGCGCCATTGGAGGAGACGACCTACCGCGCCGGCAGTGGACCACTCTGAACCGTCTACGAACTGGGGTCGGTCGCTTTAAAACCTCGATGAAGACGTGGGGCTTGGCGGACGGTGCGGCGACCCTGAGCAGACCGCTGTGCATATAATCACCATCTGCCCCTTATACAGACCGCCCTCGGAAGCCAGCCTCTTCGACCTAGGACCAGAGATGCGGGCGTGGCTACACGACACCGAGTTGGACATCTAACGTTATACGAAAGAAGAAGAAGAAGATCCAAAGCGACTTACATACTCAATACTGTGGACAATCCCCACCGGAGCACTTTGGGGTGAAGTGTCCCAGGGGTGCAGTGGGGTTGGACCCCCTGATCCGAACACCAACGCACAACCCACTGCGCCACACGCCTCCATTAAAGAGGGTTTCATCCCTCCCAATTCTTCTCAAGGAGCTTCTGATATTAACAGAAACCTGGCTCAGGAAACAACTCTTTCCTGAGCCATTTTGAACCCCCCCCCCAGAATGACTGTTCGGCTAATGAGACCATGTTGGAGATGAACGTAATTCAAAAGAGAAAAGGTTATATTAGGTTT
>CM070494.1:37026964-37136964 GCA_036324585.1 Champsocephalus esox
CCTTGCAGTTTGGTCCTCCTCAATTTTCTCCAGAGCCCATTCACTTCCATGAAGATTGCAACCAAGTGAATTTCTTCTGCACTTACCCCGGCCTTTACAAGAATACAATAATAACCCACCAATTGCAAAATAATGGTCAAACCGTGGCATCTTTTTCTCGACCTTACCATAACCACACTTTAGGAGCAAAGAAATTCAGGTAATAACTGGTATTACAGTAGTTTTACTAGAGTGTCCGAGAACTGAGGGAGCCCTACGGTAAACACCACATTTCTCAATGCCTCAGTGGTGTTTTCCCTCTGCTGTAGTATAGGTTTGTGTGCATGTAAATGGTCTGCAAAGGCTACAATCCCAAAGTTCGGAACACAATGATATCACTAAGGGACACTGGCGGTCGACCAATCACAACAGAGCCGGCCAGAAAAGAGGTGCTGCAGCACAGAGAACAATGAAGAGCTTTTGAACATTAAAGCATGAAGACGTGTAGAGACACTACATACTGATATACACCTGAACATCAGCAGGAGAGGACTCTTTAAAGTAGAGACACTACATTCTGATATACACCTGAACATCAGCAGGAGAGGACTCTTTAAAGTAGAGACACTACATACTGATATACACCTGAACATCAGCAGGAGAGGACTCTTTAAAGTAGAGACACTACGTACTGATATACAACTGAACATCAGCAGGAGAGGACTCTTTAAAGTAGAGACACTACATACTGATATACACCTGAACATCAGCAGGAGAGGACTCTTTAAAGTAGAGACACTACATACTGATATACACCTGACCATCAGCAGGAGAGGACTCTTTAAAGTAGAGACACTACATACTGATATACACCTGAACATCAAAAGGAGAGGACTCTTTAAAGTAGAGAACAACATACTGATATACACCTGAACATCAGCAGGAGAGGACTCTTTAAAGTAGAGACACTGCATACTGATATACACCTGAACATCAGCAGGAGAGGACTCTTTAAAGTAGAGACACTACGTACTGATATACACCTGAACATCAGCAGGAGAGGACTCTTTAAAGTAGAGACACTACATTCTGATATACACCTGAACATCAGCAGGAGAGGACTCTTTAAAGTAGAGACACTACATACTGATATACACCTGAACATCAGCAGGAGAGGACTCTTTAAAGTAGAGACACTACGTACTGATATACAACTGAACATCAGCAGGAGAGGACTCTTTAAAGTAGAGACACTACATACTGATATACACCTGAACATCAGCAGGAGAGGACTCTTTAAAGTAGAGACACTACATACTGATATACACCTGACCATCAGCAGGAGAGGACTCTTTAAAGTAGAGACACTACATACTGATATACACCTGAACATCAAAAGGAGAGGACTCTTTAAAGTAGAGAACAACATACTGATATACACCTGAACATCAGCAGGAGAGGACTCTTTAAAGTAGAGACACTACATACTGATATACACCTGAACATCAGCAGGAGAGGACTCTTTAAAGTAGAGACACTACATACTGATATACACCTGAACATCAGCAGGAGAGGACTCTTTAAAGTAGAAACACTACATACTGATATACACCTGACCATCAGCAGGAGAGGACTCTTTAAAGTAGAGAACAACATACTGATATACACCTGAACATCAGCAGGAGAGGACTCTTTAAAGTAGAGACACTACATACTGATATACACCTGAACATCAGCAGGAGAGGACTCTTTAAAGTAGAGAACAACATACTGATATACACCTGAACATCAGCAGGAGAGGACTCTTTAAAGTAGAGACACTACATACTGATATACACCTGAACATCAGCAGGAGAGGACTCTTTAAAGTAGAGACACTACGTACTGATATACACCTGAACATCAGCAGGAGAGGACTCTTTAAAGTAGAGACACTACGTACTGATATACACCTGAACATCAGCAGGAGAGGACTCTTTAAAGTAGAGACACTACGTACTGATATACACCTGAACATCAGCAGGAGAGGACTCTTTAAAGTAGAGACACTACGTACTGATATACACCTGAACATCAGCAGGAGAGGACTCTTTAAAGTAGAGACACTACATTCTGATATACACCTGAACATCAGCAGGAGAGGACTCTTTAAAGTAGAGACACTACATACTGATATACACCTGAACATCAGCAGGAGAGGACTCTTTAAAGTAGAGACACTACGTACTGATATACAACTGAACATCAGCAGGAGAGGACTCTTTAAAGTATAGACACTACATACTGATATACACCTGAACATCAGCAGGAGAGGACTCTTTAAAGTAGAGACACTACATACTGATATACACCTGACCATCAGCAGGAGAGGACTCTTTAAAGTAGAGACACTACATACTGATATACACCTGAACATCAGCAGGAGAGGACTCTTTAAAGTAGAGAACAACATACTGATATACACCTGAACATCAGCAGGAGAGGACTCTTTAAAGTAGAGACACTACATACTGATATACACCTGAACATCAGCAGGAGAGGACTCTTTAAAGTAGAGACACTACGTACTGATATACACCTGAACATCAGCAGGAGAGGACTCTTTAAAGTAGAGACACTACGTACTGATATACACCTGAACATCAGCAGGAGAGGACTCTTTAAAGTAGAGACACTACGTACTGATATACACCTGAACATCAGCAGGAGAGGACTCTTTAAAGTAGAGACACTACGTACTGATATACACCTGAACATCAGCAGGAGAGGACTCTTTAAAGTAGAGACACTACATTCTGATATACACCTGAACATCAGCAGGAGAGGACTCTTTAAAGTAGAGACACTACATACTGATATACACCTGAACATCAGCAGGAGAGGACTCTTTAAAGTAGAGACACTACGTACTGATATACAACTGAACATCAGCAGGAGAGGACTCTTTAAAGTATAGACACTACATACTGATATACACCTGAACATCAGCAGGAGAGGACTCTTTAAAGTAGAGACACTACATACTGATATACACCTGACCATCAGCAGGAGAGGACTCTTTAAAGTAGAGACACTACATACTGATATACACCTGAACATCAAAAGGAGAGGACTCTTTAAAGTAGAGAACAACATACTGATATACACCTGAACATCAGCAGGAGAGGACTCTTTAAAGTAGAGACACTACATACTGATATACACCTGAACATCAGCAGGAGAGGACTCTTTAAAGTAGAGACACTACATACTGATATACACCTGAACATCAGCAGGAGAGGACTCTTTAAAGTAGAAACACTACATACTGATATACACCTGACCATCAGCAGGAGAGGACTCTTTAAAGTAGAGAACAACATACTGATATACACCTGAACATCAGCAGGAGAGGACTCTTTAAAGTAGAGACACTACATACTGATATACACCTGAACATCAGCAGGAGAGGACTCTTTAAAGTAGAGAACAACATACTGATATACACCTGAACATCAGCAGGAGAGGACTCTTTAAAGTAGAGACACTACATACTGATATACACCTGAACATCAGCAGGAGAGGACTCTTTAAAGTAGAGACACTACATACTGATATACACCTGAACATCAGCAGGAGAGGACTCTTTAAAGTAGAGACACTACATACTGATATACACCTGAACATCAGCAGGAGAGGACTCTTTAAAGTAGAGACACTACGTACTGATATACACCTGAACATCAGCAGGAGAGGACTCTTTAAAGTAGAGACACTACGTACTGATATACACCTGAACATCAGCAGGAGAGGACTCTTTAAAGTAGAGAACAACATACTTGTTACTACACACATGTACTGCTGGTTTGTGACTGAACATGGGACCAAACCTTTTAATGTAATATACTGTAAGTTTAATGTTGGCCTAGTAATATGTCAAAATGTTCTCAAAGAACATTTCAGAATGTGAGAGGCAGAGAAAGTGGAGATTAAACGATAATAGAGGGAGAAATAAATCAATACAGCAACAAGGACGGAGAAACCGAGAAAGGGATTGAAAAGACACCGAGAGAGAGAGAGAGAGAGTAATGAAGCGAGAGACGAGGCAGAGCGAGAGACATATGGCGGCGGGTGCTTTGCAGATTTTTCTGCCTCGCGGCGTCGAACTGACAGCTCGCCTCTCTGCTCCGAGTAACACGGCAGCATAACAAGTGGAAATACAAGTAAAAAGGTAGAAACAAAGGAAGAAGTCAAAGCAGAAGAAAGAAACGTGGGAAATATACATCATGTTGTGCAAGAAAAGCAGTCAGAGATAAAGAAAAAGGTGGATTCAATCAAATATAGTAATACACGGAAACAGGAATTCAGTTTAAACGAACGTGAACGCAGCTGAGATAAACTGATCTCATGTTCGTCTGATGTTCGGAGAATTGTAATCGCTCGCAGATTAAAAAGGATTACCGAAATGCCACAGCGAGAGGATTTCATAAAGGAAACAGATAGAATATATAAGTACAATAAAACAAAGCAGATAGTCACTCTGTAGAAAGAGTGGAATATATAAACTGACATTTTAATTGTGTATTTAATATTTCTGTGGCAAAATGAAATGAATAGAATAAAATCTGAATTAAATAAATTGATAAAACATTTGTATTTCAACGATAAATAACCTTTTAATGTTTAAGTTTCAACCTGTGGACATTAGAAATAATAATAATAATAATAATAATAATAATAATAATAATAATAATAATAATAATAATAATAATAGAATACATATCAATAATAATAATAATAATAATAATAATAATAATAATAATAATAATAGAATACATATCATATAATAATAATAATAATAATAATAATAATAAACTAATAAGCAAAGTAGTTTTGTGTTGTGGTTTTCTTCCTATAATAATGAACATTAGCAAAAAGTTAAATTAAAAATAAATGAATACAATAATTAGAGGTTAAGCAGCAGCAGCAGAAGTGAGATTAAAACAGGCAATAAAATAAATAATCAGGATGGATTGATGAATAAAAACGAACATATACATTGGATTTAGTTGCATTTTGAGTTAATGGAGTATTTAGTTGAAACACTTATTAAATCAGGTGATATTTTACCTCTGTATTAACATATCTGCTAGCTCTCATACAACAATCCTCTTTCATTCTAACTGTGTATTTAAAACATTACACATAGTACATATGTGAATTCTTCGTTCTGTTGTTTGCTAATGGAAGTATTTAAAGGACGCCTCTGTTAATCCCTGACGGTTCTCATGCGCGCGGCTCCAATCCCCGCCGCGCGCTCATTGTACATGCTATAGAATAATTGACGAGGTGTTATATGTAGGTTTCTTTATGGTTTGCTTGCTACCTCAGCAGGCGGACGCTTAACGAGAGTCTCAACACAAAGAATGGTGTGTGTGTGTGTGTGTGTCTGTGTGTGTGTGTGTCTGTGTGTGTGTGTGTCTGTGTGTGTGTGTCTGTGTGTGTGTGTGTGTGGTCTGTGGTGTGTGTCTGTGGTGTGTGTGTCTGTGTGTGTGGTGTCTGTGTGTGTGTGTGTGTGTGTCTGTGTGTGTGTGTGTGTCTGTGTGTGTGTGTCTGTGTGTGGTGTGTGTCTGTGTGTGTGTGTGTGTGTGTGTGTTCCTGCAGCTGAACAGACTGAGGCTGCAGAACGGGGAGAAACGCAGAGCCGAGCCGAAGACCAAATGTGAGGATAAAAGTGTAAAAAAGTACAAAATTAAAAATGTGAAATTGTACAAAACAAGATTAAAGTGTGTGTGTTTGTACAAAATTACAATAAGTGGAAAAACAATGAAATAAAGCCACAGTTTTATGCTTATTGTCCTTTTTAGTTGAAGGTGTTACTGCCGTTTCAAAGCTGTTTTCACACCGGGGTTTATTCTGAAGCTCAGTATTTTATTATTATGTATCATCCCAAGAGTTGTCCAATGTAAACATATACAGTCTGGTAGATACTGGAATGATCTATAAACCACCACGCGGTGTGGCTTCACAACAAACAGGGTTATTATTAAAACCTCCACATTCACAAAAACATGTCAATAAAAAACAACTAATGGATTAATGCATTTTAAAATGGTTATAATAATAATCATATTACGGTTAGAAATGGAGGCCATTTTAAATCACAACCATTTGTATTATTCTTTAAACATGTTTTTATTTACTTCCTACACTGTGTTATTATTGTTTGTTTTTTAAATCAGAAACAACCAGTGAAACATTTGCAGTCTTAATATCAGAAGTTGTTATAATAGGTTTTACATATTATTATATATGTTTGAACACTACATGTAAAGTAATGTAATTAGAATTGTGTATTGTTTGTATTTATATTTAATGCATATGTGTATTTATTTAGCAAATTGGACTTCCACATCTTGTATAATTCAGTCCCACGTGCGGACGGTCTGCAAAATACAAAAAGAAAATAAATGGCTTTACTGGAGTACAAACAACAAGGCGAAGCAATTTACACCAACACCAGCAAACAAACAACATTCAATCTGATAGAAAAACAACAATAAACAAATACAAATGCACATACACAAGTGCCTCTAGTATGGAACTGTATATGTATTTATTATATAACCATATTATTATTATAACGGATTATTAGAATACAGTATTTGAAGATGTACAGCAAAGACGACCAGCAGCTGCTTTGGTCTCATGTACACACATTGGTGCGTGTGCGTGCGTGCGTGTGTGTGTGTGTGTGGTGTGTGTGTGTGTGTGTGTACCACCGTGCACCTGTGTGAGGACATGGGACTCGTGTAAAGGACGTGTGTTTTGCTCCACCAGCGCAACAAACGGTTTGTGTTTTGCACTTTGGTGAAGTTTCTTCTTCTGTGGTGGTTTGTCATGTTTGTGATTCGGAGTTAAATTTAGGAGGACTTACGAAGAAGACGTTCACTTCTACTAATCGTCGTTGTTTCTTGAACCGCTCGTTCCGAGTCTCTGAAATGAATCCGTGCCTGTCTTAAACCCGCCTCTCTGCCTCTCTCTGTTTTTTTAATTGGCATATAGGGAGGCTTGTTTGTTTTTGTTGTCTGCTGTTTCTTAAATGTGTGTGTTCGTGTTCATGTGGCCCCCGGTGTCCCAACAAGCACCGCGGTAGGTGTTGGGAGGCGCTTTCTGCGGCACAAACACGCACAACAAAACAACACGCACACACACACACACGGAAATACACGAGACACAAAAAGATGACAAAGACAGAAAATACACACAGGGACAGAAACACACACACACACACACACTTACACAAAGACTCATACCACGGGTAATCACACACACATAGACATGTATAGCAGCAACCGTTAACACACACACACACACACACACACATCTATCATGTGCGCACGCACGCACTCGGATGAAACCAGTTGCCTCTCATGGAGCGCCATCTTGTGGCGACATCGACCATCAGAGAAAACACACTGCAGAAAGAAGTGGTTGTATTTTATGTTTCTTTTAATGTAAAATAAATGTATTAATTCAATTTGATTACATAAACAAATATATTGATTGTTCTTGTATTTCTTTGATTAAATATCGTGTGAGTCAATCAATGCAAAATGTTTTTATTGTAACGACACGAGGAACACGACTGAATGTATTTTTAAAGGCATATTTGTTAAGGGTGTTTTTTTGTGTTTTATTCGAAAAACTATGCAACATAAGGTAATGCAATATTCTGTGTACAAAATAATGGGGTTATATGAATACAACAGACAGACTAAGACTAAAGCATAACGTTATAGTATTAAAATACTTTGTTGAGATTCGTATGAACACAAATACATGAAAGTCGTGGGTTTGCAAACATATTGATTCACTTGATATCTATAGAGTTGTTGAAAATATTATAATTGTATAAGACATATTCCTTAAGGGTAACAGTATTCTTGTGCATTCACATTGACATGCTAATGTACTGACGTTGTAGCAGTGATTGTGTAATAGCATATTTGTCAAACTTAAAGCAGTATTATTTAAATAACTCTTGGAGTTGTATCAGCAATATTAATATCAGTTTCAGCAGTAGCAGTAGTACCATACTGCAAATAGTATCATATTTACCGTACTCTTGTTGTCGTCTTAATCTTAGTAGTAATACTATGGCATTGAAGTTATATTGTAATCAGCAGTAGCATAGTTCTTAGCTAGCAGACTTGCAGTCCTTAAATAATTCTTGCAGTACTTGCAGACGCAGCAATAAACTTAGTTCTGCAAGAAGTCTTGGTAGTACTAATGTGTGTAGTTCAATGTGTGTATTAGCAGTATCACTGTACTAGTATCAGTAGAAGCAGTCGTTTGCACTTCAGCATACATAATAGTAAATGAGTGGTACCAACATTAGCGTCAGTAATATAGCTTGAGAACAATATGTCCTGCTGGGTTTTCAGATTGTTAGCATGTCTCCCTCAGTGTCTCCTAACAACACTCACATATTTCGCATTTGTACATCTTGAAATATGTGAAATATGAATATCTGATGATACAAAGGCGGTGTTTCCTGTCAGGAGGGATCATCCGGCTGTAATCCGTCAGTCGGTGTTGTTAACTCTCTGCACTTGTCTCTCTAAAGAGCTGCTTTCGCCTCGTCCCCCCCGAGGCCTTTCCTCCGTCGCCCCGCATTACCGTCACCCGGAACACGGAGATAAAACGGAAAGCTATCAACGAGCGCTGACATGGAGCTCTCCCTGCAGGCTGACGCACCGGAACACACATGGGCATACTTTTAGGAACATGACATTCCCAGAACAAATGACCATATCTTCGCTTCTCAAAGGGTTAAATTAATAATCTTTTTTCTCAGAGCAAGGTTACACGTGTGAGTCGGATGTAGAAGTGTCAGAATCAATATAGATGTTTTTATTTTTAAGTAAATTCAGATTGAACACAGTAAAAAAATGTAAATGATTGTGTCCGTCCACTTATAGTGAAAACCACCCTTGGATGATGGGATGGTAGACTAAAAGCTTTAGGAATCCAAACTACAACATATAGTAAGTACCCTGTGTCAAGATTGATGCAAAACAACTGAAATTTGACATTTTTAGAGAGATTTAGCAAAAAAACCCACTTCTGGGGTCATTTGGGTGGATTTGACCTATCTCTGGCCCCCCTTGCTCGATCTCTTTCTGACCGTCAGAGCCAATGGAATCGAGGGGAACTCCCACACACTCCTTATTTGGTAATGTGTGTGTGTGAGGATGCCACATAGCCAAAACCGGAAGCTGCGATAACTCTGGTGGCTACCATTAGCAGCTAACTTTTACTCTCCGATTTTTACATAAAAATGGAATCATGGATTATGAATAAAACAAATTATTACCCAGAAACATTATCCACCTATGGATTAACGGATTCAACCGCGTTTTTTCTCGTTTTAATGCCATTGAACACGTCTTTTGATCAGATGGACAGCTACGGTGAGACGATCTCCCTTAAAAACTCAGTAAAGGTACGTGTTGTGATGTCTGTGTTTGTCTGTGATGACCACTAACGGTCATCATGTCTCTGCTTTGTTTCAAGACCCGCATCAGAAAGCTTTTGAATGGTGGCACTTCTCCAGTTGGTCTGCCTGCTCTTCACGGAGCTCTGCATGTCGTCCTTTAGGTGCTTTCTGGAGATAGGCACTGCTCAATCCACTCCTCCATTGTAAGACCCCTCGGAGGTCGAAGTTAATCTTAAATGTTTCCATCTTATGCTTTGTAAGTTTGTTCCGTAAAGGAAAAAACTGACAAGTCAAATCAAGCAATCTGATTGGTCGATAGTGATTTTGCGGACCTCTTTGATTACAGATTTGAAAACATCGTTGCTTGCTTTAAAAGTAGCACAACTCATGATGTCAAACCTTGGGAAGTATCTCGATATCCCTGCCCTGATGCCAAAGGAACTGCACACTGAATATGTTTTGCCGTTTGATGTCTATGTCTGGACCGCTGCGTAAAAAGGAGGGTTTCTGCCCGTTACTTCTCCGCTGCTTCCTTGTTCATTTGAAAAGCAAACCCAACCGTATACTGTTTCTTCTCAGACGCGGAGGGATACTGACTTTGTTGTGAAAAGTAACTTACAATTCTACCCGTGGTATACGCTCAGTATATCACGGCTAAGAACCAATCAGATTGCTTGATTTGACTTGTCCGTTTTATAATTGTCCGTAATGGATATAAACTAAATAATATATGACTTTATAATGATATAACCCTTGGAAATTAAGCTATCAAAATAACTTATGCATGCCGGCTCTGTTGTGATTGGTCAACCGCCTAGAGATGTCCCGCCCCTTAGCCTATCACGTACTGTCGAGGTGCTAGCCAATAGCACCTACATCACTTCCGGGTGAAAATTACGGCCCCGCCCACTTTTGGGGGTCATTTGAACGGCGGTCAATACAAATGCTGAAGTTTTTGCCAATCCGATCAGACATTTTTGAAAAACGTGGATTTGTGGATCTTCAACGAGCTCTATTACGATGGCCAGTCAGGCAAACAATTACATTAAATCCGATTAATCTGATCGGCAAAAACTTCTGAATTTGTATTGACCGCCATTTAAATGACAGCTTTGTTTTCCCCCAAAAGTGGGACGGAGCCGTACTTTTTGACCAGAAGTGACGCATGTGTTACTCTCATGTATAGAAGCGCGTTTGTAACATAGTGATGTCACTAGTTACCTGAAGAACAGGATTTAATTGATTTTAGCCTTCCCAGACCGTTTACATGCAATAAAACCGATATAGCACAACAATACAAAAAGTATTAAAGTACTTCCTTAAAATCACACAGAAAAGTAATATAATAATTCAATTTTAAAGCATGACATTTATCTTGACACAGTTATCCGTATTACCTGTCAAACTTACGGTTATTTCTGTGAGACAAAACAAACACGACAAGTTGATTTTAAAATATTTTTATTTAAAGATGATCCAGAAAAAAATACATGTGTAAAGTTCCTGCAGGTAGCAAACACTTTGTGAGCACTTTAGGCAGTTTGTTCGGAGCACAGAGTGAAGCCACGTAGAAAACAGTCAAACATTCAGCAACAAGGATACATTCAGAGGAGTCTCCACTAATACTGAGCTGAAGGACGCAGCAAACTGGCACTTCTTAAAGACCAGGATTTAGCACTCACACCGAGGGGTTACAGGCAGTTTTTACATGAGGATATACACAGCTTTGAACCTGTGACCTTTCACCTTTCACACTCCTGACATCAACCCTAACCCAACTTCAAATAACCAAACCGTACATCTTCAGTTGTGCCCATTGATGGTGGATTGTCTGGAGAAAACCTAAATTATAAAAATATAACTAGATTAAGTAATCGAAGTATAGATTCTTAACATATCAGTATTTCTCAGAGGTAAATATGGCATATGTTCAAAAGGTTCTACATTCCCAAATTCAATATTTTTCTCCTTGAAAGCTTCGCCCTAAAATGTGAAGCCAAGACTTTGATTTCACGACAGTTGCTGGATGTATTTTTGACCAATTCAAACTAGATTTGAAACGTCCATCTGCATTTATCTTTTAGCAATAGATCTTCGAGGGTAGCCCTTGCCAATCTTTAACAATGCTAGTTTATATTAAAGGACAAACATGCCCAAAACTCAACGCAAGATCAACGCAAGACAACAACGTTGGGTGGACGTAGCTCGAGACCAGGGGTGTCAAACTCAAGGCCCGTGACTTCATCTTCTGTGTCCCACAAGAGCTCTGAAAGAATGTAATATGTTTATTATACGGTTACATTTTGATTTACAGAAGCACGTTGCCCATAAACTACATGTCCCACAATGCATCTGAAATTTGACTTTTTTCTCAGAATTTGACTTTTTATTTTTCAAAATGTTCCCTTTTTTTTTATTTGGACTTTCTCTCCAGAATTTAACATTTCTTTTTAAATCATTTTGTAACATTCTCACTGAAGAGACTTGCAGTTATTTGTCCTCGACTTCTGCTTTCAGACGTAGTTAATTATGAAGGTATTACCCTATCCGATAATAATCCAATGCAGAGGCAATCATGTAATATATCTATTTATATATGTATTTATATATAGTCTTAAAGTGACAACCGGCCCTTTGAGTGCAACCATAATTCTGTTGTGGCTCGCAAAGAAATTGAGTTTGACCCCCCTGCTCTCGACGGTAATATCGTAAGGTTCAGCTTTCCGTGATAATGTGAATCTCTTCTTTTTTTAAAAAATAACTTGGGACACTGTGAGCATTGAACCTTAGTAACATTATAGGTGGACCACAGATTGGATTTAAAAGTAAACTCATGCTGAAAGTAAAGATTGAACTTTCTTGCTGAGAATAAGATGAGATAATCCATAGAGCTGTCGTTGCTTGAATACAAGCTGACTGAGACCGGGGGAAAGCGCCGGGCTTCGTTCAATAGTTATGGGAAAAACTATTTTCTTCTGACCTGTTCAAAAAGTTTAAATTGTCAAGTTGCGTGGGACTATTTCTTGATCTGTGAATCGTTACTTCCTGAAGTTTTGTCCTCATGTTAAGGTTTCCAGTTCGTCAAGACCGTCACATGTTTTCAGAGACACGAAGACCTGATCATCTCAACAAATATCAACCATCAACGGTAGCTTTCTGTTTGGTTGTCATCCCTGGTGTGAACAATCTAATCTAAGAAGCCCTTTATTCATTCACTGGTGGTTCTGATGTCTCCGTAGCATTACAACATGACTTTTTGTACAATAAATAATTCAAAATATAATCATTTCTGCTGCCAAACTAGTTTGTCTGAAGTTAAACCATCAGCATTTCTGTCGTCACGTAGATCTGGCTCCTCATATATACAGATTTTGCCACAACAAATGTAATTAATATATAAATATATATCAATACAATCAAGCATTCGCAGTGGGATGTATCGTATTTGATTTTGTATATTATAAATATACATTGCAATGAGGATAACAGGTATTTCGGCTGATAAAGTTCTCACGGCAATGGGAGTTTCCTGCATCTTCCGAGTTCGTCGTGCAGTTCGAACGCCCAAGAAATCAAACTTTTCATGCTCTTTTTTCAAAAAGGCTTATTGTTCGTGGAAAAACGAGTAGTACCGTCACCTGGTGGCCGATTGTAACCCCGTAATTTCCCTTTTTTAGTGTTTTATCATCCTGTTTACACCTTCATTAACTGACCATGTGTAAACAGCTCTTGTACTTGTCTTCTTTACAATAGATAACACACACACACAAGGTTGGACCATTTGTACACACAATTACAATTTCAACAAATGCCTAAAAGTTACCTGTTTGCAAAGAAACTTATGTGACATTTCATTTCCAGTTGATTCTGGAAATTCAGATTCAGAGAAGACAGAAGCAGTTATCAGCGAGTGAGGCACAATGAAGACAAGGCCATGAAGGCTTCAGAGAAACAGCCCTTGTTTGTGAGATCGATGGCGGTACGATAGAGCGGTGCAGGGATGACGTATTCACCCGGAAGGAAGCCGCTGGTTCCCTCGACAAAAAAGCGACAGGATTTCTCCAGAGGGTTTTGGAAACTAGCTGGAAATAATGTCTGTGGAAAACGAACCTGTTTCTTCAGCCGGATAATCTCCACATGGCTACCCTACTTTTAAAATGTTCAAATCATAAATCGAATGGCCAGAAGCAAAATGCTAACGTGATGCTATAAAGCAGGGGTCTCAAACTCAAGGCCTTCATTTTCTGCGGCCCCGCAAGAGCTTGCAAAGATTATAATAGGTTTATTATATGGTTACATGCCACTTTACAGAAGCAGGTTGCCCATAAACTACATGTCCCACAATGCATCTTGTTTTGTGACATGCGCACTGAAGAGACTTGCAATTATTTGCCCTGGACTTCTGCTTTCAGACGTAGTTAGTTACTAAGTTATTATCCTATTCGATAATAATCCAATTCAGAGGCAATAATGTAATATAATGCTTTATTTTATATATATATATATATATTATATATTTATAGAGTTACAACCGGCCCTTCGTGTGCAACCTTTATGCGAATGTGGCCCGCGATGAAATTGAGTTTGACACCCCTGCTATAAAGGAGCTACAGGCGAGTCCAGCAGCACGACTTCAACGTCACGCCGACTTCAGATCCAGATTCAGACACACAGATTTTAAATGGAACGAGTTGAAGCGTTTGTCTGAACACTTTGCAGGAGGCAGGGACTGGCTTTCAAGCAGAACAGAAACAAACTCAGAGGAGTGTTCACGTGTTCGGCGTAATGACGTACAACGGCCTCCACGACTTCTGTAGTCCTGTTCAGCCGCTTGGTAGCAACCATCGTTTCTCAGACACGTCCGCTCTTCAGAAATCACCAGCGGGGTCGCTGCTGATGGTTTAATGTCGTGGAACAAAACGTGATCCGTCTCTTCGATGCGTCTCAACCTCAGACCTTAGTTCAGATAGTCTCCTAAACCCTACGGAGAGATCCCATTGGCTCTGAGACGGGAACAGGAAGTGGAGAATTGCTGACTCACTTCCTGGTTTTAGGATTCATTCCTGCACCGCTCTATAACAATAAAATATCCCGTATACATGCCGTTCTTCTTTGTCTCTGTATGGGAGAGGCTCAAAATGTGGCAGTTTAACTTGTTTATCAGTAAACAGACGTCAGAGCGTGACGGAGGCCTTTTGTTAACCGTTACCGTCCACTAAGCAGCACAAAGGCCAATACACTATACATTTTTAAAAATAATCTGCAGTGATCATTACAGCCGCCCACACTGTGCTCTGGTGGAAAATGACTGTGGGAGGAACATGGACACATGAAATACATTTTAAATGCTCAAGCGCCAAAGTATCAAATGATTTGGACAACATCTTGAAGTCATGGTTTACGATGCAAACCCAGACTAAAAAACCCTTTCAAATGTTCAGTTTCTACTGCATGGATGTTATCTTCTGAACGTAACACGCCTCAATTCCCATTTCTTATTAAATATTTGTTCTGCGATTCCTTTACAAGTTACAAACCTCCAATTATTTATGTCTAAACGTTTATATTTTTACTCATTTCTGTCGTTTTGCTGTTGCAACATTTGCATTGCAGGGCGACTGTGGCTGCGAGGGAGTGCGGTCGTCTTTCAACCAGAAGGTTCGATCCCAGCTCATGCAGTCAACATGTCGATGTATCCTTGGGCGAGATACTTAACCCTGAGTTGCTCCCGATAGCCAACAGTGTGTGAATGTGTATGTGTGTTAGTTCCTAGAGTGATATACACTGCTCAGTATGAATGGGTGAACGACATGTAGTATGTAAAGCGCTTTGAGGGGTCTTAAAGACTGGATAAAGCGCTATATAAGTACAGTCCATTTACCATTTCCACTCTGGGGATCAGATATCTTAATAACCATATGATGATTTCAAAATAACTAGCTTATTCCATTTTGGACAATTGACCTTCTTATTTTCTTTAAAGTCTGTCCGGTCAATTTTGAGTCTACGTGATATTTAGCATTAACATCTACTTTGCCTCTATACGCAGATCCAATGATGGCCAAGTTAGAAATTGGTAGCATTTTGATTAACTTTGCAATTAAAATGCAAAAGTTAAGTTATGACCTTTTACGGCCCTGCCCACACGGCGGCGTGCGTTGAAGCTTCAACGCTTCTGCCCATTCACTTTGAATGGGGTGACGTCACACTTTGCCGAACTGCTTTGCTTTGCTCGCTTCAAAAAAAGTTGAGCAATGTTCAACTATTGAAGCTTCGACGGAAGCGTCAGCCAATCAAATCATATGCCAGTATAAGCTCTAGCCAATCAAACCGCGTGCTTGTGTGTCCGGGGCGGGAGATTCATGTGTTTGGTTGTTGGTCGAGTTTCAGACACGCCCACCGGCAAGCTTCACGTGTGGATACTGCGTTAAAGTTCTGATATCTATTTGCCGCTGTTAGCTAGCAGACTGCTAAACTGACGCGATACAATTAACAGTGGCTTCTTTTTTAAACCAATCAAAGGTGAACGTAACTTAAATAGTTTTATTTGTATAGTGCCGTGTCCACCGCACCTGCAACCACGTCTGGTCCCGCAACTTTTGCTACTTAGTTAAGATGTCCATTGGTAAATGTGAGAAGTTTCCAATTGCATCGTAAACATTTTGAACATTATGCACCCAAAACAATGCACATCTAAGTACATGCAGATTGAGACACAGCAAGACAGCATGTTGAGAAAACATGCTATTTAGCTAGCATTAGCTTAAAAAATGTATACTGATGAATGGTAGTCACTTGATGTTCAACCGAAAGCCATTTAAGATATCCAACATCCAAAAGGCTGAATTTTGGAATAAAGACTACGGTAATCTCGAGGTGAGACTTTGACCTTGAAGCGACATCCCATACAAAGACAGAACAGTGTGTATTTGGGCTTGTTGTACGGTAAATGTGCTGAGAAACAACATGTATTCACAGAGGCTACGTAGCATTCAGGCTAACTTCCTGTCCAACTGAAAATAAAGCACATGTTTTCCACTTTTTCTCAAACTGATGGTCGTAACCGTTTGGTAACCGTGGAATAATCCATACTGTGTGAAAGGCAGCTATTTTGTTGTTAAGCCACAGTTGGCAACACCCACAGAAAAGAGAGCAATAGACGGCCTTAAAACGAAATATTCGTATTTGCTGGCACTGTTTTTAAGCAATTAAGGATTTTAATTCCAAAATGCTACAAATACGTTCTTTTAGACAAAAAAATACATGACAAATGCAATACTTTACATTTATAGCTTAGAGTCATTACACATCACGCTAAAAAATAATACTTTTTTGTCATGGCTCAAGATAAACCCTTTATTTTGGTGCGATGTAGACCCTAACCCAACCCTGTAACTAACATTATTCTCAATGTTCATTAATGCATATATCATTGTATTGATCAAGCATTTAAACATATCGATGAGAGTAACACACTGTCGGGGGAAATTACGACCCCGCTAACTTTTTGGGGAAAAAACATTTGCTACATTTTACATCGAAAAATTAAGGAAACCTCGCTTTTTTTTAATCTACAAGAAGCCAAATTATGGTTGTCGGACTGGCAAACTATTAAAAAGTGTCAGACTGACACTGAAACTGAGTCTATTTGACTGTCCTTTTTTCTGTAGAGGAAGTAAAGGAACCGTAACTCTGGATTTATTTATTGCTGGAAGTTCAGCAGCTTAAAGACATGAAGAAACTATTATTTGTAGAAGTGGGTGGGGCCGTAATTTCGCCAGGTAGTGACGTTTGTGTTACTCTCATCCATATTCTACATAAGCACACCACCGCGGGGACGGGGGGGTGCTAGTGGAGTACTTCGGTGAGCGTGCCGTGAACGTGATCAGCTGAATTCTCCAGTGTGTGCGCGGGGCACAGAATGTGTGCCGGTTGACGTAGTTTAGGGACGTTGACAGCAGCCCCGTCTGTACACAACGGAGACCGAGGCCGTTTCTCAATCGCGAGGATACTGGCTTCCAAGCTAATATTTCGTGGATGCTACGTCATCGAGTGCCGCCGAAGAACTGTTCCAATCATACTTGGAATTCCACCGAGGTCGCGTCCTTGGTTTGGGGGAAATTTCGAGGCTGCACATGGGTAGACTTCGCGTCCTTAAAATCCCCACAATGCTTTGCGCACGGACCAATTTCAAAAACCCTTGCGGAGAATGCTGAACCGACGCAGCACACATTTAAATGTAAGTATAGTGGCGTAGAACATGTGTTGGTAAATATGTTCCTGAAAGTAAAGCAAGTTCAAAATTAGATATTTTCGGTACAGTTTATGTTGAAACCGTTAGAGAGAGTGGCACACTTGTTAGCCTGTTCCATTCTTCTTCGTTTTCCGAAGCCGTGGCTTGGAAGCATACTTCCTTCGTTTCTGAAGGAAGTGACTTGGAAGTACGCGACTACCAAGCCAGCATCCTTGCGTCATCGAGTGGCGGCGAATGCTGGGCGTTTAACATGCATTTAAACAGTCCTTCGGCGCCACTCGATGATGTAGTATACTTGAAATAGTGGCTCTGCAGCCAGTGTACTCGACATGGAGAAACGGCCCGTCTCTGGAAAAGCTTCACAAGTGACGGGACGCATTTCAGATTGTTGCCGCGCATGCGTACCAGTTATGTGCACCCCTGTATATAAGGTCATATCTTCTTGTCCTTATTCTAAGAAAGCTGTACGACAGCAGAGACTTCTATAAATGATTTATCTCATTTAAAGCTGTGTTTTCATTATCATCAGTGCAAGGTCTGTAGAAAAGTGATGATTTTATAAGAGGCGTAAACTAGAAAGTTTCTCCAATCTATGTCAAAGCTGCTTCACCACAGCATCATTATTTGTGATTGTCTAAAAGAAGTGCAGATTTCAGGGTTTTCTGATCAATGAGTAATGGATCCGGTCTGGAAACTATATAAGAGCATTGCAATCAGAAGAGACGGATAATATGGTTTAATTAGAAATTATGACTCAGCATTTCTGAGGAGATGAAATCCTCGTTTTTTTATTACAAAGTAAGGATCTTTTTTTACGTTATATTGTGTTGTTAGTATGAGATAATTGTCTTATTGGTTCTTGTATTATCTTCAATAAATGAGATATTAAGACTATCCTCAAAACAAGATTCCTATCCCATACTTAATAATTAATCTTGAAACTTAAAGACCAAATATTCAAATGATAATCCTTTCTTATTAATATAAATCAGAACTGATATACACCTGAACATCAGCAGGAGAGGACTCTTTAAAGTAGAGACACAACATACTGATATACACCTGAACATCAGCAGGAGAGGACTCTTTAAAGTAGAGACACTACATACTGATATACACCTGAACATCAGCAGGAGAGGACTCTTTAAAGTAGAGACACTACATACTGATATACACCTGAACATCAGCAGGAGAGGACTCTTTAAAGTAGAGACGCTACATACTGATATACACCTGAACATCAGCAGGAGAGGACTCTTTAAAGTAGAGACACTACATACTGATATACACCTGAACATCAGCAGGAGAGGACTCTTTAAAGTAGAGACTCTACATACTGATATACACCTGAACATCAGCAGGAGAGGACTCTTTAAAGTAGAGACGCTACATACTGATATACACTTGAACATCAGCAGGAGAGGACTCTTTAAAGTAGAGACACTACATACTGATATACACCTGAACATCAGCAGGAGAGGACTCTTTAAAGTAGAGACACCACACACTGATATACACCTGAACATCAGCAGGAGAGGACTCTTTAAAGTAGAGACACCACACACTGATATACACCTGAACATCAGCAGGAGAGGACTCTTTAAAGTAGAGACACCACACACTGATATACACCTGAACATCAGCAGGAGAGGACTCTTTAAAGTAGAGACACCACACACTGATATACACCTGAACATCAGCAGGAGGACTCTTTAAAGTAGAGACACCACACACTGATATACACCTGAACATCAGCAGGAGAGGACTCTTTAAAGTAGAGACACCACACACTGATATACACCTGCACATCAGCCATAATGCGTAATAATAGCAGGATAGGAGATCTTTAATGTTGTGCTTTTGTTGTTGTTTTGTTGTTGTTTTGTTGATGTTTCTTCTCTCAGATGGGACCCCCCCTCTCAGAGTTCACTGACCCTCTCACTCAGGGTCTCCAGCTCTTCCTCCTGGTGGTCCTGGTACCGCTCCAGCTTCTGAGCGCCCTCACTGCGGGGCCCATTCAGCAGGTGGGGGGGGTAGTCCAGGCCGCTCAGCTGGGCGTGGTGGTGCCAGCGCAGGTCGTCACTCTCGTGGGTCACGTAGCGCTCGTTCATCCGCGACTCGAGACTCCTCACGTCCAGCCACATCTGGTAGTCCTGGGGGGGAAGTATTGGGACATGTACATGTCTGGATATGTGTCTTTTTGATTTTAAATGTGTTAACTGGTGCTTCCATCTGTCCAATGTTTTGGTTTAATTTTTGTTGAACAACAATCTTTGAGCAGATTTTTAACAGGTGGAGCAGTTTTGAATCTTAAAGCTGTGGACAAACATTTGTACCAGGTAGTATTGCAGTACCGTAGAATAGACAAAATCACAGAGGTAAATAACTAAATACAATCTATACACCGCCCAAAACCTCCATCCTCAGACCCTTGATTTAAGGGAAGGAGATTTGGGGCAAACATATTGACAAAAGTATTTTCCGTAGGTGTTTGTGTTTGCTCAGGTCCGGCCACATCTGGTAGTCCTGGGGTGGGGGGGGAGTATTGGGGAATTTACATTTCTGGATAAGTGTCTATTTGATTTAAAATATTTTAATGTTTGCAGTGTGAACTCATTGTTTTGGTTTAATTTATGAGAGGATGAACCATAATGATTTCCTGTAGTTCCACCTTCAGGGAATTGTCTTCCTAAAAAAACCAAGATGTGATCATGTGACCCAAGTATGGGCGATCAGTCATGTGATAAGAGGTGGTGTTGTGTTGGGCGAGGAAAAATCGAAACCTCAAATTCTGTTTTCAAAACCAGGAATGAACAGAAACTCAAGAATATCGGTTTGGATAATTTGGACTTCAATCAAAAGCACACATTCAGACAAACCTTTATAAAAACTGCTAAAATCCAACAAATCAAAATGTTAAATTGTCCAAAGTTAGGCCTTAGACTACGGTCACATCGCTTATCTTTTCTGTAACACTTCCTGTATCCTTACATTTAGTACAAACACAAATATATAGTTCTTACCATTGTGTTAAAATGAGTTAGCTGATTTAGCTTCATCGTGATACTGGGGCAATGGACAGTTTTCATATATCCCTCTCTTTGTTGTTTTTCTTCCTTTTCGCATAATAAACATATTAATAAACTCCTAATATGTGATCAAAGTCCTACCTGTAACCAGGGGTGACTGAGGGTCTTGTCCACACTGTACCTCTTCCTCATCTTCACCTGCAGAAGGTTGTTAATCAGGTCAATCGCTGCAAAAAAGAATCGAAAAGAAGCACATAAGAAGGTGTGACGAGTGAGAACACGTTGAGTTGAAGTCGAGGAGGAGGAGGAGGAGGAGGAGGAGGAGGAGGAGGAGGAGGAGGAGGAGGAGGAGGAGGAGGAGGAGCAAAGAAGGAAGGGAAGTTTAGGAACTTTGCGGTTAAAAAAAGGGGACAACGTTTGCAAACGTACGCCTTTTTGGACCCTGGAAGTCCATCTACCTTTTGTACAGAAAGTTTAATGAGGAGGCTCAAACTTACAGGACAAAGGAACTATTTTTGAACACTTGGTGGCGGGGTTTAGCTGCACCGGGTGTATACAAGGGGTCATAGGTGACAGGAGAGGACGAGGACACAGGAGGGAGAGCACACCGACGTTTTTAGGAAGAGAAAGAATGGAGGAAAGAAGGAGGAAGAGCAGAGGGAATACAAATAAGAGGAGGAGGAGAAGCAAAAAGAAAGGGAAGTTTAGGAACTTTGCCGTTAAGTTTTTAGGATGGAGGAAAGAAGTATGAGAAGTACAGAAGAAGAGATGGAGCAATGTGTGCAGCAAACGAAGAAGAAGAAGAAGAAGAAGAAGAAGAAGAAGAAGAAGAAGAAGAAGAAGAAGAAGAAGAAGACAGGATGAGGGGGAGGAGGAGGAGGAGGAGGAGGAGGAGGAGGAGGAGGAGGAGGAGGAGGAGGAGGAGGAGGAGGATGTGAGGTCGGAGCTCACGCTGCGAGGGGCCGTTCGGGGCTAATGAGCAAAGCTAACATGATGTGAACATTGTTTCAGGGTCAGCGGTCTGAACAGCTCGGGGTCTCGGGGCCCCTCAGGTCTACGTGCTCCATTTTCTGCCATTATGCACATGAATGGAGCTGCAAATGAAAACCCCCGTCTGTCCGTCAGAAACGCTCTAGAACTCTTAAGAACTCTCTAGAACTCTCTAGAACTCTCTGAATCTCTCTAGAACTATCAAGTACTCTCTGAATCTCTCTAGAACTCTCAAGTTCTCTCTAGAACTCTCTGAATCTCTCTAGAACTCTCAAGTACTCTCTGAATCTCTCTAGAACTCTCAAGTACTCTCTAGAACTCTCTGAATCTCTCAAGTACTCTCTGAGTCTCTCTAGAACTCTCTAGAACTCTCTGAATCTCTCTAGAACTCTCTGAATCTCTCTAGAACTATCAAGTACTCTCTGAATCTCTCTAGAACTCTCAAGTACTCTCTAGAACTCTCAAGTACTCTCTGAATCTCTCTAGAACTCTCTGGAACTCTCAAGAACTCTCTGAATCTCTCTAGAACTATCTGAATCTCTCTAGAACTCTCTGAATCTCTCTAGAACTCTCAAGTACTCTCTCCAAATCTCTCTGAATCTCTCTAGAACTATCAAGTACTCTCTAGAACTATCAAGTACTCTCTAGAACTCTCTGAATCTCTCTAGAACTATCTAGAACTATCAAGTACTCTCTATAACTCTCTGAATCTCTCTAGAACTCTCTGAATCTCTCTAGAACTCTCTGAATCTCTGTAGAACTATCAAGTACTCTCTAGAACTCTCTGAATCTCTCTAGAACTCTCTAGAACTATCAAGAATTCTCTGAATCTCTCTAGAACTCTCTAGAACTCTCTGAATCTCTCTAGAACTATCAAGTACTCTCTGAATCTCTCTAGAACTCTCAAGTACTCTCTGAATCTCTCTAGAACTCTCTAGAACTCTCAAGTACTCTCTAGAACTCTCTGAATCTCTATAGAACTATCAAGTACTCTCTAGAACTCTCTGAATCTCTCTAGAACTCTCTGAATCTCTCTAGAACTCTCTGAATCTCTCTAGAACTATCAAGTACTCTCTAGAAGTCTCTAGAATTCTCTGAATCTCTCTAGAACTCTCTAGAACTCTCTGAATCTCTCTAGAACTATCAAGTACTCTCTGAATCTCTCTAGAACTATCAAGTACTCTCTGAATCTCTCTGGAACTATCAAGTACTCTCTAGAACTCTCTGAATCTCTCTAGAACTCTCTAGAACTCTCTGAATCTCTCTAGAACTCTCTGAATCTCTATAGAACTATCAAGTTCTCTCTAGAACTATCAAGTACTCTCTGAATCTCTCTAGATCTCTCTGAAACTCTCTGGAACTCTCTAGAACTCTCAAGTACTCTCTGAATCTCTCTAGAACTCTCAAGTACTCTCTGAATCTCTCTAGACCTCTCAAGTACTCTCTGAATCTCTCTAGAACTCTCAAGTACTCTCTGAAACTCTCTAGAAGTCTCAAGAACTCTCTAGAACTCTCAAGTACTCTCTAGAACTCTCTGAATCTCTCTAGAACTCTCAAGTACTCTCTGAATCTCTCTAGATCTCTCTGAAACTCTCTAGAACTCTCAAGTACTCTCTGAATCTCTCTAGAACTCTCTAGAACTCTCTGAATCTCTCTAGAACTCTCTGAATCTCTCTAGAACTCTCTGAATCTCTCTAGAACTATCTGGAACTCTCTGAATCTCTCTAGAACTCTCAAGTACTCTCCGAATCTCTCTAGAACTCTCTGAATCTCTCTAGAACTCTCTGAATCTCTCTAGAACTCTCTGAATCTCTCTAGAACTCTCAAGTACTCTCTGAAACTCTCTAGAACTCTCTGAATCTCTAGAACTCTCAGGTACTCTCTAGAACTCTCTAGAACTATCAAGTACTCTCTAAAACTCTCTGAATCTATCTAGAACTCTCAAGTACTCTCTAGAACTCTATAGAACTCTCTGAATCTCTATAGAACTCTCTAGAACTCTCTGAATCTCTCTAGAACTATCAAGTACTCTCTAGAACTATCAAGTACTCTCTAAAACTCCCTGAATCTCTCTAGAACTCTCTGAATCTCTCTAGAACTCTCAGAATCTCTCTGAAACTCTCTAGAACTATCTGGAACTCTCTGAATCTCTCTAGAACTCTCAAGTACTCTCTGAATCTCTCTAGAACTCTCAAGTACTCTCTGAATCTCTCTAGAACTCTCTGAATCTCTCTAGAACTCTCTGAATCTCTCTAGAACTCTCTGGAACTCTCTGAATCTCTCTAGAACTCTCAAGTACTCTCTGAATCTCTCTAGAACTATCAAGTACTCTCTGAATCTCTCTAGAACTCTCTGAATCTCTCTGGAACTCTCTGAATCTCTCTAGAACTCTCTGGAACTCTCTGAATCTCTCTAGAACTCTCAAGTACTCTCTGAATCTCTCTAGAACTCTCAAATACTCTCTGAATCTCTCTAGAACTATCAAGTACTCTCTGAATCTCTCTAGAACTTTCAAGTACTCTCTGAATCTCTCTAGATCTCTCTGAAACTCTCTAGAACTCTCAAGTACTCTCTGAATCTCTCTAGAACTCTCTAGAACTCTCTGAATCTCTCTAGAACTCTCTGAATCTCTCTAGAACTCTCTGAATCTCTCTAGAACTCTCAAGTACTCTCTGAATATCTCTAGAACTCTCAAATACTCTCTGAATCTCTCTAGAAATATCAAGTACTCTCTGAATCTCTCTAGAACTTTCAAGTACTCTCTGAATCTCTCTAGAACTCTCAAGTACTCTCTGAATCTCTCTAGAACTATCAAGTACTCTCTGTATCTCTCTAGAACTCTCAAGTACTCTCCGAATCTCTCTGAATCTCTCTAGAACTCTCTGAATCTCTCTAGATCTCTCTATAACTCTCTATAACTCTCTGGAACTCGCTTTCCCAAGAAGAACCCACCGCTTCTCGAGGGGTTTTTCTCTCAGATATTCCTCCCCTCTCTCATTAGGCAAGGCAAGGCAAGTCTATTAATTTATATAGCACCTTGCAACACAAGGCAATTCAAAGTGCTTTACAAAAATGAAAGACATCAAGACAATTACTTTCTCTTTTCAGACGTGTCACATGACCAACCAATAATACTAAAGCAGCGGTCGAGGGATGGATTTCAGACTCAGATTTCATGGGGATTATGACAATTTTTTACTGATGCATTTTGTATTGTTGGAAAGTAATCAAGCAGATTCATTCAAGTACAATTATTTACTTGATTATTTCCAATTAAGGTCAAACTTTACACTTCTACTCCAAAACATTTACAAGGGACACCATTTATTTGTTCTCCTTCCACAGCTTTAATTACTTTTCTAGTTCAAGTTTTGCATTAAAACATGATCAACTTGTCAGGCTATCCAACTCTTGTCTGCTTTTTTACAGTTTTTTTATTCTAATTATTTGACGTCTATGTTTCTTGTAGCTATGTTGCAAATGTATTATCTTTTCAATTTACACACGGCATCTATTGCACGTCTGTCCGTCCTGGGAGAGGGATCCCTCCTCTGCTGCTCTCCCTGAGGTTTCTCCCATTTTTCCCTTTAAACTGGGTTTTCTTTGGAAGTTTTTCCTTGTACGATGTGAGGGTCTAAGGACAGAGGGTGTCGTATTGTCATACTGATATTCTGTACACACTGTGAAGACCACTGAGACAAATGTAACATTTGTGATATTGGGCTATATAAATAAACATTGATTGATTGATTGATTGATTTAACTGCTCTTTTTACTTACTGTACGTCCACACAGCGGCTTTGGAAAAATGTTGCCGGCGGGCGTGTCTGAAGCTCGACCAACAACCAATCACATGAATCTCCCGCCCCTGACACACCAGCAGCTGTTTGATTGGATAGAGCTTGTACTGGCATATGATTTGATTGGCTGACGCTTCCACCGAAAGCTTCAGAAGATTCAAAAGTTGAACATCGCTCAACTTTTGAATCCTGAGATGCCTGGAAATCTCCGCTTTGCTTCCCACAAAGCAGTTCGGCGAAAAGTGAGGCAAAGTGACGTCAACCCATTCAAAGTGAATGGGCAGAAGCGTTGGAAGATGTTTTTAACGCTGCTGTGTGGACGTACCGTTAGTGTACAGTTTTATTATTATTGCATCTTTGTAACTCTGATACAACAATTTCCTTCGGGATAAATGAAGTCTTGTCTTATCTCGAGTTTATCTGTGTTTCTCCAGGTCCAACAATGATAACTCTAAACTCATTTTCAGTCATTATTGAGGTTTGAAAAAGAGCTTTTTGCTAATGCTACATATTGTGTATTAATTCCAGTTTATTAGAGGCATTACTGTGCATTTGACGCTGAAACCGAAACCACTTCCTGTTTGAATCCGAACACAATTTCTCTCACGAATGACTGGTGATTTAAGCTATTCTTATTAAACCATTCCTCAAAAGGATTCTCGTCTCTTTCTGCCTTTTCAAATCTCAGTGTGGTTGAACCATTGTTGAGCTCGTCATACAGAACACCACCGTTTATAAAGAGGACCTTGTCCCACCTAAAAGCATGAAAGACCATTCAATCGTTTCATGTGCAATCAAGCTTTGAGCATTAGATTCAAAATGTTCTACTCAGTACATTGAATCATAAACTTGGATAAAAACAACATAATTGACTGACTATTCTATTCTCTGCCAAAACTGCCTCATGTTACATATTTGTGTGATAATATTACGTCTATGATCGTGGTATCTTTGCAGCATTGTGATCATAAACCAGACGTCTTTATTCAAGTGTTCCCATTATGAAACTTCCTGTTACGAGTTGTGTTTGTGGGCAGAAGGAAACACGAGTTCTGAGACAGAATCCATTTAAAGTGTCTTCTCTCTGAGCGATCTTTGAAAATGCAGATTTGTTGACGCACAAAGAGTTTATCCTCTGAAATGTATTCACAGGAAACGTCTTTCTTTCGACATTTATTCTGAAGTTGCTATAGTGGGATGAGGAGGTGGACGAAAGGTTAACGGCACTTCGGGAGAAACGAGCCGAGGAGAGTGAGTCAGGCGGATTTAAATCTGTCTCGTAGTCAACGGGGCCATTCCAGACAACATTTATAGACAATGACGAAAACAGAATGAGTCACGAAACACCAGAGAGACTTCAGAGAAACCTGGAGGAGGAGGAAATAAGCTCCACATCACACAGAGAGGTGAAACAAACCGTTACATGGCAGTAAGGAAGGTTTAACACTATGTATGTGTGTTGGGAGAGGAAGGCTGAGAACCCTATGCAGCAACTCAATGTGCGTTTTTACAGAAACATTAATGGACCAGAGTTATCTGCTTGGAAACGCCAACTTGGGAAGATAGTTTTATCTTTCCAAGATGTTCTGTTTTTGATTTTGAGGTGGGAAAAGTACTCAGATCTGGTACTTGAGTAAAAGAAGTACTCAGATCTGGTACTTGAGTACAATTAGAAGTACTCAGATCTGTTACTTGAGTAAAAGTAGAAGTACTCAGCTCTTGTACTTGAGTAAAATAAGTACTCAGATCTGGTACTTGAGTAAAAGTAGAAGTACTCAGCTCTTGTACTTGAGTAAAAGAAGTACTCAGATCTGTTACTTGAGTAAAAGTAGAAGTACTCAGCTCTTGTACTTGAGTAAAAGAAGTACTCAGATCTGGTACTTGAGTAAAAGTAGAAGTACTCAGCTCTTGTACTTGAGTACAAGTAGAAGTACTCAGATCTTGTACTTGAGTAAAAGTAGAAGTACTCAGCTCTTGTACTTGAGTAAAATAAGTACTCAGATCTTGTACTTGAGTACAAGTAGAAGTACTCAGATCTGGTACTTGAGTAGAAGTACTCAGATCTTGTACTTGAGTACAAGTAGAAGTACTCAGATCTGGTACTTGAGTAAAAGTAGAAGTACTCAGATCTGGTACTTGAGTAAAAGTAGAAGCACTCAGATCTGGTACTTGAGTAAAAGTAGAAGTATTCAGATCTTGAGTAAAAGTAGAAATACTCAGATCTTGTACTTCAGTAAAAATAGAAGTACCAGAGTGTAGGAATACTCTGTTACAGTACAATTCCTGCATTCTGTTACCCAAGTAAAAGTAGAAAAGTATTATCATCAAAATATAGTTAAAGTACCAAAGGTATCTGGACTGAATTTAAGATCCACTTGTCAGCTGTTTGGTCTTAAATGTGAAATACCTTCCTGGGAGACTTTATTCCACGGGTGAGGAGGGTACATGAAGGCAGCGTTCTGGATCTGATCGTTGATATCTTCATCTTCGTTGAAGGGGAACGTCCCACTGAGACTGCCAAAGCAGAGAAATATGGAAACATGTGAAATATATGTTATGTAAATAAGTTATTGAGCATTTTTCTTATCAACTTAGATTTGTTATAAAATGTGGGCTTATTAACACCATGGCCCACCATATTGTGGGCTATGTTTCATTATACTTTATAAATTAGCTGAGGGCCGATTCAAAATGGCCCCCGGACCGTAGTTTGGATACCCCTGATGTAGTATGAGCAGCAATGTACTATTGATGTGTGAAAAGGGTTTGGTTGCACTACATTGTAAAATGTCAAAGTCATTTAAAATAGTTTGAAATGAAAAAGCCTGAACAATATTTAAAAGCATATTTATTCAAAATAAGTGTTATACTGTAACAACAACATCACCATTGATGTGTTAAGAGATTGTGGTAGCTCTACATCTTAAAAAAATGAAGTTATTGAATTTTTCTATGAGTATATCTTTTCGGCTTTGCAGTTTGCAGACGGCCCCTAAGCACTCCTCTCTCCTCCAGCTGCAGATTGTAGACGGTCCCTAAGCACTCCTCTCTCCTCCAGCTGCAGATTGTAGACGGCCCCTAAGCACTCCTCTCTCTCCTCCAGCTGCAGATTGTAGACGGCTCCTAAGCACTCCTCTCTCCTCCAGCTGCAGATTGTAGACGGTCCCTAAGCACTCCTCTCTCCTCCAGCTGCAGATTGTAGACGGCCCCTAAGCACTCCTCTCTCCTCCAGCTGCAGATTGTAGACGGCCCCTAAGCACTCCTCTCTCTCTCTCTCCTCCAGCTGCAGATTGTAGACGGTCCCTAAGCACTCCTCTCTCCTCCAGCTGCAGATTGTAGACGGTCCCTAAGCACTCCTCTCTCTCCTCCAGCTGCAGATTGTAGACGGCCCCTAAGCACTCCTCTCTCCTCCAGCTGCAGATTGTAGACGGTCCCTAAGCACTCCTCTCTCTCCTCCAGCTGCAGATTGTAGACGGCCCCTAAGCACTCCTCTCTCCTCCAGCTGCAGATTGTAGACGGCCCGTAAGCACTCCTCTCTCTCCTCCAGCTGCAGATTGTAGACAGCCCCTAAGCACTCCTCTCTCTCCTCCAGCTACAGATTGTAGACGACCCCTAAGCACTCCTCTCTCTCTCCTCCAGATGCAGATTGTAGACGGCCCCTAAGCACTCCTCTCTCCTCCAGCTGCAGATTGTAGACGGCCCCTAAGCACTCCTCTCTCCTCCAGCTGCAGATAGTAGACGGTCCCTAAGCACTCCTCTCTCTCCTCCAGCTGCCGATTGTAGACGGCCCCTAAGCACTCCTCTCTCTCCTCCAGCTGCAGATTGTAGACGGTCCCTAAGCACTCCTCTCTCTCCTCCAGCTGCAGATTCTAGACGGTCCCTAAGCACTCCTCTCTCTCTCCTCCAGCTGCAGATTCTAGACGGTCCCTAAGCACTCCTCTCTCCTCCAGCTGCAGATTGTAGACGGTCCCTAAGCGTTTTCAAGTCTTCCGTTCACACATATTCGTTTAACGTGTCTGTTCACACGAGAACGCTGGAAACGCTGTAGTACATATGCCGGGCCTGTAATTGGCGCTGTAACTTCCGCCACAAAACACACCAAAAGCAGCGAGTATAAGATCTCCCCCGGATGTGTGAGGCACGAACAACAGTGGGCGGAGACGGGGAGAGGCGGGGCTATAGTTATTTTTTCAGGAAATGATCGTACTGAGGCGATTACACGGAGCCGTTGGACCCCCCAGGGCGTTTCGTTTGCAAATCTATCCACCTTGGGACCCGTTATCGTTTGCGGGGTCCGTTTCTATCGTTTCGTTACGGCCTCGTGTGAACGGGCTATACACAAGAGAAACTATGCGGATCCAACCCGTTTTGTTCTCGTGTAAACGGGGTCTGAGTGTTCTCTTGAGGTGTCTTTCACGTATGTGGAACCCGAGCCTATTGCCACGCACTGATCTTATATCTTTATATTTTAGGCCAAGCTCAAAGTAAAAATCGATGATCCGCTCCATTGTTGTGGTTTCCGTGTCGCCGAACTGACCCGGAAGTACATTGCCAGACTCCGACTGTCACTCTCGGAGTCGGTTGCCGAGACCCTGGTGCATGCATTTGTCACCACCCGCTTGGACTACTGCAATTGTGCCCTGTTCGGGGTCCCCAACAAAACCCCGGACAGGCTCCTGTATGTCCAAAACTGTGCAGCTTGGGTCCTCACACACACAAAGCCGTGGCAGCACATCACTTCCACCCTCATCCACCTCCACTGGTTGCCGGTCAAGTCCCGCATAACTTACAAAGTCCTCCTCCTGACCTACAAGTCCCTCCATGCCCTTGCCCCCCAGTACCTATCGGACATCCTTCACCCACCATGGCCCACCCCGGAACCTGTGGTCTTCAGACTCTGGCCTGCTCACCACCCCCCGCACCAAACTGAGAACCTTCGGGGACAGAGCCTTCAGTGTGGCAGCCCCCCCCCTCTGGAACGCTCTCCCTGCAGAGATCCGCAACATCCCCAAACTGGACGCCTTCAAAGGACCCTCAAGTCCCATCTGTTTATCAAGGCTTTCGGCCCTTAAATCGATCTGTTATTTTGTCTGTCTGACCTTTGTTTTGTTTTGTTTGTGCTTGCCCTATTCCTGTAAAGCGACCTTGGGTCCCTTGAAAGGCGCTATAGAAATATCAGTTATTATTATTATTATTATTATTATTGAGCTAAATTAAAAGTGTTCGAGATATCGCAGAGGTTTTGCGAAAAGGTTTTCTGTCTCCTTGTCACATAGCGGGCTCCGTTGGCCTGTTGGGGACACTGCCTCTGAGTCCCGTGGTTTTAGACCTGATGTAAAAGAACGGAAATCCTGTTTGCGTCCTACCTGACGTAGATGATGACTCCGACCGACCACATGTCCAGAGAGCGGTTGTATCCTTTGTTCCTCAGGACCTCCGGGGCGAGGTACGCCGGCGTGCCGACCACCGAACGCCTGAACGACTTTTCACCGATAATCCTCGCAAAGCCAAAATCACACAGCTTTACCTGTAACATGGAAAACATAAAAAAACAATGCTAACATGTTACGTTGTCTTGTGGATCATTAGTCAATCTTTGTTGCGTTAATCCCTTTAGAGACTGTGTCAATTTCTCTGGTCTGACCCAACATTTTGGAGTATGATGCTCTAAGACTTTCACAATATCTAATAAATATTTCCCTTACCAAGGATTAAAGTTCTTTAGTTTTATAATATCTACTTATCTTTAAAGCTAACGGTTTAGCTGAAATGTTGCTGGCTCTATAAAGCCCCTGTCACACTGTCCCGAAATTGACACCCGATGGATACACGAATATGGAATTGCGAATTTCGCACGAAGATGGCCCCGAACCTCACACGAAGGCAACATTTACATTACATTTAAGACATACAACTGCACTGAAAGTACCACAAACAATTATGTTACAGTGCTATGATACTGTACTGATATCTTCAGACTTTGTTCTTTAATTTCTCCGTCTTTATATGTTGAAAATATTACGTTTTCTCCGTCATGTTGTTTCCATAGCAACAACAACTTCCTCTCAACTGTCCTTCAAAAATAATATATTATATCCTTTTTAGTTTCACAGAACACAAATTGGGTTATTTACATAATATGTTTACATGATTTTGTTGTGCAATAAAACAACCCAATGGACACACGATAAAGGAAATGTTCAAATTCGGCTCTGATCGTAGCGACATCGGGCCATTCGTGAGGCATCTTAAGCCATCGTATGACCGCCGGCGGAGTTTCTCAGGCTCCGGCAGCAACTTCGTGAGTGGAGGCAAAATCTTTGGCATGTAAAAAGATTGCCGAAGGACCTTGCGAAGGTTCGTTTTCGTGTTGAATTTGTGTGTCAATTTTGCCCTTCGTAAGGCCATCGTGAGGGCATCTTGTTATCATCGGTGCCATCGGGCATTCCCCCCGATCAGAGTGAGGGCACCGATGATAACACGAAGATGACACGACTTGACAAGATGCCCTCACGAGTGTCTTACGAAGTTGCCGCTGAGGAAGTTGCTGCCGGAGCCTGAGAAACTCCACCGGCGGTCATACGATGGCTTCGATGCCCTCACTAATGGCCCGATGTTGTTTACGATCACAGCCGAATTTGAACATTTCCTTTATCGTGTGTCCATCGGGTGTCAATTTCGGGACAGTGTGACAGGGGCTTAAACAAATACCTGCACGAATGGAAATAAGTAGTCCTTGTTGAGAGCAACGTATGATATTTGGCCAAAATTATATTTCTGTAGCTTTAAAATGTGAAAAGCACAAATATTAATTGGCTAGGTATGAGATGATTGGGTCCTTGACGTAATGTCTGATATCCAACTGTTGCTAATTGGATCGTTAACAATAATTGGCACATTCAAGTAGATCTTTGGGTTCCTCTTTGTTTTCACACGACCTCTTCGAGACATTTAGTTGTATAATTCGGAGTAGCAGGTTTGGTGACAGAAAGTAGAGCGTGTTGCATCATCACAACAGATAACAGTCTGTCTGACACTAACAGCTTTTTCTGGAGAGGAGAAAACTGCAGGAAGCTCATAAAAGCTAATGGACCGTCTGCGTCTGCTTTTGTTTCCCTGCCTGTTGCACCCCGGCCCTCTATGTGTATTTATACACTGCAGACTTATAGACGTATGTTTGGTCCCTCTCTTTGTGTCACCTCGGAATATAATGCAGCATGGTTCGAAACAGCTCTTAACCTTTTTGTCGGTAGACTCCATGTTTCACATCAAGTTTCTTCTCCTGTCATACAGAGATGGCAAAAGTACACACATCCTTTCCTCAAGTAGAAGTACAGATACTCGTGTTTAAAAATGGTGAAAGTAGAAGTACTGACTAAACTTCTTTACTCAAGTCAAAGTAAAGAGGCTTTGAAGTGTACTTCAGTAAAAAGTACCCATAGCTAGCAGCTGCTTTAAAGAGTACCTGACCTCCCTTTATATCAATAGAACAATAATGTCATTGTTAGCTAATGAATGTTTCCATGGTGACCAACGGCAACATGACAACGTTTCCATTGGTCCCTCTTCTTTAGAGATGACCAGGAAGTGATGGATACACGGATTGTGTTCCAACCAATAGGCACGCAGTGACTCTACAGAATAATGACCACGCACCAACACACATTCAGACTAAAGGAACCAGCTGTTTGGAGAATGAGAGAAGTAGAAAGTACAAGTATTTGTGTTCAACATGTGAGAAGTAGAAAGTACAGGTATTTGAGTTCAACGTGTACGAAGTAGAAAGTACAGGTATTTGTGTTCAACATGTGAGAAGTAGAAAGTACAGGTATTTGTGTTCAACATGAGAGAAGTAGAAAGTACAGGTATTTGTGTTCAACATGAGAGAAGTAGAAAGTACAGGTATTTGAGTTCAACATGTGAGAAGTAGAAAGTACAGATATGTGAGTTCAACATGTACGAAGTAGAAAGTACAGGTATTTGTGTTCAACATGTGAGAAGTAGAAAGTAAAGGTATTTGTGTTCAACATGAGAGAAGTAGAAAGTACAGGTATTTGTGTTCAACATGAGAGAAGTACAAAGTACAGGTATTTGAGTTCAACATGTGAGAAGTAGAAAGTACAGATATTTGAGTTCAACATGTAAGAAGTAGAAAGTACAGGTATTTGGGTTCAACATGTAAGAAGTAGAAAGTACAGGTATTTGAGTTCAACATGTAAGAAGTAGAAAGTACAGGTATTTGGGTTCAACATGTAAGAAGTAGAAAGTACAGGTATTTGAGTTCAACATGTAATAAGTAGAAAGTACAGGTATTTGGGTTCAACATGTAATAAGTAGAAAGTACAGGTATTTGGGTTCAACATGTAATAAAGTAGAAAGTACAGGTATTTGAGTTCAACATGTAATAAGTAGAAAGTACAGGTATTTGGGTTCAACATGTAAGAAGTAGAAAGTACAGGTATTTGAGTTCAACATGTAAGAAGTAGAAAGTACAGGTATTTGGGTTCAACATGTAAGAAGTAGAAAGTACAGGTATTTGGGTTCAACATGTAAGAAGTAGAAAGTACAGGTATTTGGGTTCAACATGTAAGAAGTAGAAAGTACAGGTATTTGTGTTCAACATGTAAGAAGTAGAAAGTACAGGTATTTGAGTTCAACATGTAAGAAGTAGAAAGTACAGGTATTTGGGTTCAACATGTAATAAGTAGAAAGTACAGGTATTTGAGTTCAACATGTAATACGTAGAAAGTACAGGTATTTGGGTTCAACATGTAAGAAGTAGAAAGTACAGGTATTTGAGTTCAACATGTAAGAAGTAGAAAGTACAGGTATTTGGGTTCAACATGTAAGAAGTAGAAAGTACAGGTATTTGGGTTCAACATGTAAGAAGTAGAAAGTACAGGTATTTGGGTTCAACATGTAAGAAGTAGAAAGTACAGGTATTTGTGTTCAACATGTAAGAAGTAGAAAGTACAGGTATTTGAGTTCAACGTGTAAGAAGTAGAAAGTACAGGTATTTGGGTTCAACGTGTAATAAGTAGAAAGTACAGGTATTTGAGTTCAACGTGTAAGAAGTAGAAAGTACAGGTATTTGAGTTCAACGTGTAAGAAGTAGAAAGTACAGGTATGTGGGTTCAACGTGTAAGAAGTAGAAAGTACAGGTATTTGAGTTCAACATGTAAGAAGTAGAAAGTACAGGAATTTGAGTTCAACATGTAAGAAGTAGAAAGTACAGGTATTTGGGTTCAACATGTAAAAGTAGAAAGTACAGGTACTTGAGTTCAATATGTAAGAAGTAGAAAGTACAGGTATTTGAGTTCAACAAGTAAGAAGTAGAAAGTACAGGTATTTGTGTTCAACATGTAAGAAGTAGAAAGTACAGGTATTTGAGTTCAACATGTAAGAAGTAGAAAGTACAGGTATTTGAGTTCAACATGTAAGAAGTAGAAAGTACAAGTATTTGAGTTCAACATGTACGAAGTAGAAAGTACAGGTATTTGGGTTCAACATGTAAGAAGTAGAAAGTACAGGTATTTGAGTTCAACATGTAAGAAGTAGAAAGTACAGGTATTTGAGTTCAACATGTAAGAAGTAGAAAGTACAGGTATTTGAGTTCAACATGTAAGAAGTAGAAAGTACAGGTATTTGAGTTCAACATGTAAGAAGTAGAAAGTACAGGTATTTGAGTTCAACATGTAAGAAGTAGAAAGTACAGGTATTTGAGTTCAACATGTAAGAAGTAGAAAGTGCAGGTATTTGGGTTCAACATGTAAGAAGTAGAAAGTACAGGTATTTGTGTTCAACATGTAAGAAGTGAAAGTACAGGTATTTGAGTTCAAAATGTGAGAGGTAGAAAGTACAGGTATTTGTGTTCAACATGTAAGAAGTCGAAAGTACAGGTATTTGAGTTCAACATGTAAGAAGTAGAAAGTACAGGTATTTGAGTTCAAAATGTGAGAAGTAGAAAGTACAGGTATTTATGTTCAACATGTAAGAAGTAGAAAGTACAGGTATTTGTGTTCAACATGTAAGAAGTAGAAAGTACAGGTATTTGGGTTCAACGTGTAAGAAGTATAAAGTACAGGTATTTATGTTCAACATGTAAGAAGTATAAAGTACAGGTATTTGGGTTCAACATATAAGAAGTAGAAAGTACAGGTATTTGTGTTCAACATGTAAGAAGTAGAAAGTTCAGGTATTTGGGTTCAACATGTAAGAAGTAGAAAGTACAGGTATTTGGGTTCAACATGTAAGAAGTAGAAAGTGCAGGTATTTGGGTTCAAAATGTAAGAAGTCAAAGGAAAAAGTAGTTTCTGATACCAGAAACATGTACTGAAGTACAGTAACAAAGTATTTGTACTCCTTTACTTCTAGCCCCTGCTGGCATGTATGTTCTTGTGTGTCCCAATACTCTCACCTGCCCTAAATACCTGTAATTTACTCCCAATCATAACCATTTCATTCTGTGGTCCCTTTTCCCACTTCACAATCAGACCAGTGGAAAATGTACTGACACACTTCCATTTATGTTCCTCCCCGGCTCATCCAATGGGCAGCTGCCTTAGGGATCTCCTCATTTTGAGTTTGGATTTTCAGTTCAAACCTGTTTTACTGAGCCTTTATACTGTCCATATCTTGCCTATATGCATTCATAAAATATCCCAAACTTAAAGACGTCTGCACAACAAGTTAGAACGGTTTGTATGAATGAATTGTATACAAATGTGGTACCCTAAGTCCAGCACTATAAATAAACCAAATAACTAGCTACGCACACACACGCGCACACACAGTACCTGTGGAAATGCATCTGCAGAAGCCAGAAGGACATTTTCAGGTTTCAGATCACAGTGGACGATGTTCTTGAAGTGAAGATGACGCAAAGCCACCAGGATCTGAAGTTGAAATAAAAAAAAAGGGTCACAGTTTCAGGATTACTCAACAATCAATAATTCGTTGATTTGACGCTGCTGTGAGGGAGAGGATTGGAGGCGGGGCTTAGGGGAAACGCTCGTTGGCTCAACTAAGGGCCAACTGGATGCTGAATATCGCCTCAGGAAGATCTGGGTTTTCTCTTGTTCTAGATAGAATATCAACTTTCCAAACATTTTCTCAATTCAGACTTTTCTCTCAGAATTCCAATTTTTTTCTCTCAATATTTCTTCAATATTCCACATTTTTTTCTTATAAAGATTTCAGACTTTCTTCTCACCTATCCAATTTTTTTCTCTCAATATTTCGACTTATCTGATCATAAAAAAATGTTTTCCTTTCAATATTCCGACAGTTTTCTCAGAATTATTTACATAATCTGTACATAGCAACTTCATAAATCAAATAATTGTATTGAAGTAAAAAAGGGAAGATCTGGGTTTTTCTCTTGTTCTCGATAAAAGATAAATTTCCGACTTTTTTTCTCAATATTCCAATTTTTTCCTCAAAGATTTTAGTTTTTTTTCTCAGAATTCCGACTTTTTCTCCCAATATTCCGACTTTTCTCTCAAAACAAAACAAAACTTGGCCCTTATTTTCTCCCGTACATATTTACATAATCAGAATCTGTAAATCAACTAGCAACTTTTCTCTTGTTGTAGATAGAAGATACATTTTCTGAAAATGTTTCTCAATATTCAAAAAAAGTTCACAAAGAATTCTCTCAATATTCCGACTTTCTCTCAGAATTCCGACTTTTTTCTCAATATTACATTTTTTTCCTTTCAACATTCCGACTTTTTTTTTCCAATATTCTGAGTTTTGCGGGACAGTAGCCTGCGTACTACCCCCGCTGCGAGTCCACAGTTCACTGCCCCCCCCCCGCTCAACAACTTCAAAATTGTGACTAAGCCCCCAGGATATCCTACAATCCTAAATCCGCCACAACGACATGCTGACTGCAGTGGGGTTTGAACCTGTGCCCCCCTGTTCCTAACACCAACGCAATAGCCCACTGCGCCACACGCCTCCTTTTTTAAAATTATATTTCTCAGAATTGCGACTCTGTACCTGAGTGACCATGAACTTGGTGATCCTCTCCGGCAGCCGTCCCTTCTCACTGGACAGGATCATCTCCAGCATGTCTCCGTGGAGCTTCTCCATGACGACAAACACTCTCTCCGGAGTCTCAAACATGCAGTCCAGGTTCACCACGCCGGGGTGGTGCAAACTCTACAGAGAGAGGAGAGGGGGGGAGAAACTATCTTCATCTAAGTCAGGGGTGTCCAAACCTTTTTCACGAGGGCCACACACAGAAAAACATACGAAGAGCCGCTCACGAGAGGAATATGGCCTCATAAGTTCAGTTATAAGTTAGCAAAATCAATCAAATGTAGGCAAATGATGCTTGTGAGTGTTGGCAGCTCATCCCTTAAAACAGAAGCTTCAGATTGATTATAATAAGGAGAATTATGAAGGTTGTATTTCAAGATTGTTATGTGAATAAGTTGACCCCGCATTTGACCCCCGGGCCATAGTTTGGACACCCTAACCCCTGTTCTAAATGCTTTGCTGCTTGCTTGATGTCGTGTCAAATTATCATATAATCATTAAAAACATATAGTCTAATGGCGCGTTTCCACTGCAGGCCTTGCTCGGTTTGGTTTGGCCTTATTAGTCCCGGCTCACTTTAATGCTGCGCTTCCATTACAGTTCAGGAACTGGGGCGGTAACTATAGTAACGCAGTGTAGGCGGAGCCGTGACGTCATCTTCAATGAGAGCCCCAGAAAACAACACAGCCGTTAGCCGTTAGCCCTCAGAGCTCACAGCTCCTCATGTCTGTTCAGAAACTAGACAGAAGTTAAACAAGTACAAACCACAGACTGCCTGTGTCATGGAGAATACAGTCGCTGGTTTATTTATGTCTGTATAGGCCGTTGTTGTGAGTGTGGACGGTCGGAGCATATACTGCATTAGCTTAGCTGATCTCCATTTAGAAAACACGCATTTTAAAAGGGTTTTTCTCTGCCGTCTGTCTGCAGACTTGTCAAAGCATTAATTCATGGTTTTTACTAACCGGTATCAGTGTGTTGTTACTTCGGCATCATTTAGCAACCAAAAACAGGCCTCGCACGGCTCGGCACGCTTAAAGCGAGCTACCCGCTGCAGTGGAAACGCGCCATTACACTCTGATTGCCTTTCACTCCGTTAAACTTGATTTGTAGTCTTGTGTGTGTTTAACAGAGACATACGTTAACATTTCTGGAGGGCAAAGGAAGTGTAAAAGGTGGATTTGCAAATGGTTAAAGGACTGGGGAGTGTTATGGTTTAATGATGGGGATGTTTAGATGATGACTAAGACCATTTAAGGGTGGGACCAGTTGGCTATTCTCTCGACCACATAGTGTGACTGTTAGCTGTGCTCAGGGTCTTCAGGGTACATTAATCATTTATCAGCGTCTCTGAAGAATTTCCTCCACATTTGCTATCTGCTGTTGCTGCGCATCGCTCTATAACTATTGCAATTTAAGTCAGACAACTACCAACAAACCAGCATTTTTAACATCCCTGATTTTTTCGGGAATTCTGAGGTTCCACTTAACTTTCTAAAAAGAAAGGACTGCTGGCTTTTGATTTACCGTCATTATTATTTACATAATTATGACTCTTTTATTTGATTGACTTTTGTCTATCGCTTTTGTTTCCCTTCATTAACGACATGTTCTGGAGCGGCAATAAATCATCCTTATCATGACCATTCATTTTTGATAAATGGATAATGGTAATTATCAATCAGTCCTGATGAAGACAATCAGAAAAACATTGATTTCTTCTCATAAAGTATAACAACCTGCAAATACTTCTTGATTATATTAAGTGTTTTTGACTACTCACTCATATGCCATATTATGTTAAAATAATTGAAATTGAAGTGCATTAATCTGATGGAAATCATAATGTTCCCACCACTCTTTCTTGAGAAGTGAAGTGAGCAGTATGTTCTGTGTGTGTGTGTGTGTGTGTGTGTGTGTGTGTGTGTGGTGTGTGTGTGTGTGTGTGTGTGTGTGTCAGCAGCAGCTTCTGCAGGTTGAGCAGCACTGGAGAAATTACAGGATATCACACCCCTACAGTGTTGCCACGGTAATGAAGGCGTTCACGACAGGAAGTCTCATTCACTGCTAACAGCACTGCTGTGTGTGTGTGTGTGTGTGTGTGTGTGTGTGTGTGTGTGTGTGTGTGTGTGTGTGTGTGTGTACCTGCAGGATAGCCACCTCGTTCCTCAGCTGGCTCTCCTGTTTCGTGGGGAAACGGAGTTTGTCGATAATCTTGATGGCGACGTCTCGACCGGCCTTCCTGTGTTTCCCTGTGTAAAAACAAATGAAAATCTGCATTAGTATTATACATATAACCTATAATTTAATCAAGAGGAACAATTCAGAGTTAACTGCTTCCAAATATGGCAACCTTATTCTCCTAATACCTAGAAAGAAATATGAAATTCAGAGTGAAGATGATAACAATGACTTTTCTACCAATTTACAACTTTAATTTTCTTGTAAATCTTGAACTTTATTTTCTAAACGAGACTTCTCAACATTATACTTCTTATATGTTGTCAAAAAGCAGGTATCAAATTTTGAACGTATTATCTTTTAAATATTTTACCTCCATAGACGATGCCAAACTGTCCTGAGCCAAGAACCTCATCAGGGAAGATCTGGTACACAGAGTTGATATCCTAACAAAAGAGAGAAAATGTGGGCGTCGGTTCACATCAGATATCCAACATGGTTGAAGTGAAGAGTAAAATGAATGCTCATAAAATACATCTGGAGACGTTGCATCCTCGAGATGGGTTCCTGATTTTTTTGAAATGTAAGCTTTTTGGAGAATTGGCGACACAAATGTGGAAACAAATCTAGACATGAAAAAAACGTCCGAATAATTTTTTAATATTCTGACTTTTTTTCTCAATATTAATATTTTTTCTCAGAACTCCGACTTTTTCTCAATATTCCAATTTCTTTTTCAAGATTCCGACTTTTTTTCACAATATATAGATTATTTTCTCAATATTACATATTTTTTCTCATAATTCTGACTGTTTCACAATATTCCCAATTTATTTTTCAATATTCGACTTTTTCCCAATTTTTTTCTCAATATTCCCAATTTTTTTCTCAATATTACGACTTTTTCAATATTACATATTTTTCTCACAATTCCGACTTATTTTCAATATTCCCAATTTGTTTTTCGATATTCCGAATTTTTTTCTCAATATTCCCAATTATTTTTATCCTGAGAATTCAGTATTTTTTTCACAATATACAGATTTGTTTCTCAATATTCTGACTTTTTTTCTCAATATTAATATTTGTCTTCTCAGAATTTCGACTTTTTCTCAATATTCCCAATTTATTTTTCAATATTCCGACTTTTTTTATTCTGAGAATTCAGTCTTTTTTTCACATTATATAGATTATTCTCTCAATATTACATATTTTTTCTCATAATTCTGACTTTTTCACAATATTCCAAATTTCAGGGATCTGCCACAGCGTTGACACAAAAACGAATTCTGTTTTCTCAGAATTCGTTCCAATATTCCGACTTTCTTCTCAATATTCAACTTTTTTCTCAATATTCCAACTTTTTTCCCAATATTACGACTTTGTTCTCAATATTCCAACTTTTTCCTCAATATTCCAAATGTTTTCTCCTCAGAATTCCGACTTTTTTCTCAAAACATCTGTAAATGACCGAGCAACAGAAAGTGGGTTCAACAGAAACGATGTATTGCATCAGTTCCTCACCTGATGGAGGAGTTTTTAAGAGCAGCTTTTGCCCACTGAGTGTAACAACATGGCGTCAGGGATCTGCCACAGCTTTGACACCAAAACTGCTAAATATTTTCTCCTTGTCTGCAATCACGTCTTGCTTTTTCTCCCACGTTAGCTGACAGCCTAATATCACACCTCGAGGCAATGAGGACAGAAATACAATATTATAAACCTCCTCCTCCCTACTTCCCCCGAGCAGCGCTGCCTAATTACCGATCCGTCACCATGGAAACCGTTTGGCTGAGTGAGTAATCACAGTAATCTCCATTTGAGGTGCTCGAAGACGACGTGCTCACCTTGGAGACGAAGGTGCACGTCTGCATGAAAATGGGACTCGGTGTTCTCTACGGTTTCATTTGCAGACACTCGAGCCTCATGAACATCTGTAACATGTAAATGTGTTTAATGTAGTGTTCGTTCTGTCTGCCATTATTGATTTAGTCTTAGTCCTCCAATTTTAATTTATTTAGTTTATTCCACACATGGCAGTTATTTTAATAAAATATGTACACTACACATTCCAGGAGTGGGAACCTACGAGTGCATCTAAAGCTGGAAATCTTTAATAGATGCAGATCTAAAGAGTGAGAAAAGAAAGTCGGAATATTGACTTTTTTTTTATAACGCATGGTGGAAAGGATCAGGGAGAAGGACAAACTAATTTCCGAATGGGGCCAGACCAAGCCCCCAGGAAATGCTTCGGACGCTGAGGAAAATATTTATAGTGGCCAAACGGCGGTACTACAATTTCCGTAAGAGTCCGTGACCAGAAATACTTCCATTGACTTAAAAAAAGACACGTCTGTAAATCTGCGGGTAATTTGTTTTACCTAAATAAACTACCCAGCATGAACACTGTAGCCCTTATTCGAATCATTAGGTCCTTACAGTTGTAAAATGCACTAAAAGCTGAATCCAGATTTATTTTCTCTCTTCATTTATTCTACTGAGCCGAGAGTGGGCGGGGCTTAAGGGGAAACAAACGCATGATGGTTCATTTGTGACGTTTTGCTCTCGAAATTCTCAGGCCATTTTGTCTTCATGCGCCAATGAGCAGCTCTCATAGAAAAGAATGACGCTGTATCCAGTTCATATTATACATCCATGGGCCGGATAAGACCTGATTTCAGGTCTGTGGTAAATATCCATGCCCAGAGACGTAAAAATATTTTCCAATCTTCTTTATTTTTTATTTCCTACCTATTTAAATAAATCAGCTTCCACCCCAGCTTCCCTCCCAGCTTCCACCCCAGCTTCCAGCTGGGGTGGTGGTGGGGTGGAAGCTGGGGTGGAAGCTGGGGTGGAAGCTGAGGTGGAAGCTGGGGTGGAAGCTGGGGTGGAAGCTGGGGTGGAAGCTGGGGTGGAAGCTGGGGTGGAAGCTGGGGTGGAAGCTGGGGTGGAAGCTGGGGTGGTGGTGGGGTGGAAGCTGGGGTGGAAGCTGGGGTGGAGCTGGGGTGGAAGCTGAGGTGGAAGCTGGGGTGGAAGCTGGGGTGGAAGCTGGGGTGGAAGCTGGGGTAGTGGTAGGGTGGAAGCATTCACCTTTATTTAAAATATAAATAAGATTCAGCCCATTGGACTCCAGTCTGCACGGGCTGAAGGGTCATCTTGGAGGTGGTCTCCACTTGACCATCATTATACCGTGTGTGTGTGTGTGTGTGTGTGCGTGTGTGTGCGTGTGTGGTCTAGCATTACTATACTTGTGGGGACCTAAATCAGTTTACACAGTCACGTGTGGGGACTCACCTCCCTTATGGGGACAAGTTGGAGGTCCCCATAAGGGGATCATTAATTTTAGGGTGAAGACTTGGTTAGGATTAGGGTAAGGGTTAGGGGTTAGGGTAAGGGTTAGGGTTAGGCATGTGTTGGTTATGGTTAAGGTTAGGATAAGTCTCCAGGAACTGCATGTAAGTCAATGTAATGTCCCCTGAAGTGATGTATACATGGTATGTGTGTGTGTGTGTGTGTGTGTGCGTGTGTGTGTGTCTGTGTGTGTGTGTGTGTGTGTCTGTGTGTGCGAGCGTGCGTGCGTGTGTGTCTGTGTCTGTGTGCGTGTGCATGTGTGCGTGTGCATGTGTGTGTGTGTGTGTGTGTGTTGTTCTTACCACATTCTCCTGGATCTGGCAGTTAGAGACAGAAATACTGATGGAGATCTCCTCTGTTGATGACACACAGACAAAGAAATAGTGAATCATTGTTATAAAGAAATATATATATTAAAACCATCGATGAGAGTTCGACTCCAGAGGATGTGCAACTTTTAAAAGATAGCACAACTCAACTTTTACGGAGATACTTTTGAATAGAATATACCTTTATTGTCATCGTACAAAGCACAACGACCTGTGTGGCAACGCTCACTGCGGTACACTTTTGTTTCCAGTGGCTTCTGTTGAGGTTTAATCTGTCAACGCATTATACGCTTTATACATCTTTAGCATTTGGCCTTCCGGAGGTTTTATTTAGACACAGTATTATTTCTCTGTTCTCTCAGGTGAGCACAGAGTCAGAGGAGTCATCGAGTCCAAACTGAAGTGTTAGTCATGAGTAGCTTGACGTCAGAGAAGCTCTGAAATATCTCTGATGGATTGTGTGTGGGTGTCAACGGCCCCGAGGAGAACTCGGTGAACATTAATACCTGAGCGGAAAATGTCTCCTTTCAAAAGGCAGGATAATAACGGAATGACATTTACATTTACATTCGACCAATTTCCTTTCAAAGAGATTCTCTGCTCCGCTGACGGCTGGCGCTAAAGAAAGACATGCATGTCCTGTGCTCGTTTTAAAGAAGACAGAACCGTGGATGTAACGTCTTCACGTGCAGTATTCCCCTTTCTTATTGTTATACGTACGTTAAAGGTTGGATTAAAGCTCTCATTGAAGCTTTACGAGGTTCCTCTGAGAATAAAAGAAATATTAAAACCAAAGTTGCATTATTTTGTTGGCTGACCCTAACCCTAATTCTCATTTCCCCAACACTGAACTTGACGTATTATTTCACCTCAAAACCATGTTGGGCTTTAACCCTGTGTATAAGAACACGATTTTAAACTTCAGGATCTTCAATAGCATTTCAAATATAATAGTTTGGATTGACTGCATTTCAGTCAGAAAACTCTCGTGTTTCTTACTATGTTTATTAGAAGCAGCATATAGTTTGAGTTTGGCGTCTAGGCTCGGGCCTCATCACTCTGGGAAGCTGGGGTGGAAGCTGGGGTGGAAGCTGGGGTGGAAGCTGGGGTGGAAGCTGGGGTGGAAGCTGGGGTGGAAGGTGGGGTGGAAGGTGGGGTGGAAGCTGGGGTGGAAGCTGGGGTGGAAGCTGGGGTGGAAGCTGGGGTGGAAGCTGGGGTGGAAGCTGGGGTGGAAGGTGGGGTGGAAGCTGGGGTGGAAGCTGGGGTGGAAGCTGGGGTGGAAGCTGGGGTGGAAGCTGGAGTGGAAGCTGGGGTGGAAGCTGGGGTGGTGCTGGGGTGGAAGCTGGGGTGGAAGCTGGGTAGGAAGCTGGGGTGGAAGCTGGGGCGGAAGCTGGGGTGGAAGCTGGGGTGGAAGCTGGGGTTGAAGCTGGGGTGGAAGCTGGGTGGAAGCTGAGGTGGAAGCTGGGGTGGAAGCTGGGGGGAAGCTGGGGTTGAAGCTGGGGTGGAAGCTGAGGTGGAAGCTGGGGTGGAAGCTGGGGTGGAAGCTGGGGTGGAAGCTGGGGGGAAGCTGGGTGGAAGCTGGGGTGGAAGCTGAGGTGGAAGCTGGGGTGGAAGCTGGGGTGGAAGCTGGGGTGGAAGCTGGGGTGGAAGCTGGGGTGGAAGCTGGGGTGGAAGCTGGGGTGGAAGCTGGAGTGGAAGCTGGGGTGGAAGCTGGGGTGGTGCTGGGGTGGAAGCTGGAGTGGAAGCTGGGGTGGAAGCTGGGGTGGTGCTGGGGTGGAAGCTGGGGTGGAAGCTGGGTAGGAAGCTGGGGCGGAAGCTGGGGCGGAAGCTGGGGTGGAAGCTGGGGTGGAAGCTGGGGTGGAAGCTGGGGCGGAAGCTGGGGTGGAAGCTGGGGTGGAAGCTGGGGTGGAAGCTGGGGGGAAGCTGGGGTTGAAGCTGGGGTGGAAGCTGGGGTGGAAGCTGGGGTGGAAGCTGGGGTGGAAGCTGGGGGGAAGCTGGGTGGAAGCTGGGGTGGAAGCTGAGGTGGAAGCTGGGGTGGAAGCTGGGGTGGAAGCTGGGGTGGAAGCTGGGGTGGAAGCTGGAGTGGAAGCTGGATGGAAGCTGGGGTGGAAGCTGGGGTGGAAGCTGGGGTGGAAGCTGGGGTGGAGCTGGGGTGGAGCTGTGGTGGAGCTGGGGTGGAAGCTGGGGTGGAAGCTGGGGTGGAAGCTGGGGTGGAAGCTGGGGTGGAAGCTGGGGTGGAAGCTGGGGTGGAAGCTGGGGTGGTGGTGGGGTGGAAGCTGGGGTGGAAGCTGGGGTGGAAGCTGGGGTGGAAGCTGGGGTGGAAGCTGGGGTGGAAGCTGGGGTGGAAGCTGGGGTGGAAGCTGGGGTGGTGGTGGGGTGGAAGCTGGGGTGGAAGCTGGGGTGGAAGCTGGGGTGGAAGCTGAGGTTGATGTTGGGGTGGAAGCTGGGGGGGTGGAAGCTGGGGGGGTGGAAGCTGGGGGGGGTGGAAGCTGGGGGGGGTGGAAGCTGGGGTGGAAGCTGGGGTGGAAGCTGGGGTGGAAGCTGGGGTGGAAGCTGGGGTGGAAGCTGGGGTGGAAGCTGGGGTGGAAGCTGGGGTGGAAGCTGAGGTTGATGTTGGGGTGGAAGCTGGGGTGGAAGCTGGGGTGGAAGCTGGGGTGGAAGCTGGGGTGGAAGCTGGGGTGGAAGCTGGGGTGGAAGCTGGGTGGAGCTAAAAATAGAGCGGCATGTTTGGGAGAATGTGATTGGTTGGCTGTCAGAGGGACGAGGCGCGTCACGTGTTCATGTATCATCGGTGCTCGAGTCGACTGCCTGAACCAGCTCGCAGGCTTCGCCCCATGTTTGAACTGGTGCATTAATCGTGTTGATGGATTCTAAATCTATGCAAATGGTCCTTTTTTATAGTGTAAAAAGTATACAGCCACATTAACATTTAATAAATGCAGATGCAGGTTTGAGGGCAGTGAACGGCTCTCAGGTCAGTGAAGAGCAACAGATATAAAGGACCGGGCGTCCTCAGCAAAGCAATTAACGTTATACTTTATTCTCCGTATGACTGCGGTGAGAAATATGCAATTCGGGACAATTAATTTGCGACACGAAGGACTAAAACTAGTTCATGGCCTGACCTATACTCAGTTTTTGGACCCCACCAAATATATCAATAATAATAATAAATGTATTTTGTAAGCGCTTTTACAGAGGTAGTAAAAAAGGACATCAAATAAATATATTAAAATCATACATTAAAAGCCAGATTGAAGAGTTGAGTTTTTGCACGTTCTTTGAAGGTGGAGAAGTCAACAAAGCGAGTTCGCCCAACGTTGAATTAGAGACGGTTTAATGGTAAAGGACAAATTATCCCACTGTACTTATTTGACAACAGCAGTGACTTCAAACATCGATTGAAAGACGTCTTACTGTGTCCGCTGCGGTGAGAGCTGTGGGACATCCCCATGGAAACAGCAGGCATCAAAGCATGCTGGATGGCCATCTCCCACATCCGAGCCACATCCTGCCCCAGCCCGCTGAGCTGGGACCAGCCAGGGGACAATCCAGTGATTAGTCTTTCTTTGTGGACAGACAGTGGTTGAAAGTAACAACAACGAGTGGTTGAAGAGGGGACACATGTTGATGTAGAAGAGACATGGAGAAGAGGGGACACATGTTGATGTAGAAGAGACATGAAGAAGAGGGGACACATGTTGATGTAGAAGAGACATGAAGAAGAGGAGACACATGTTGATGTAGAAGAGACATGGAGAAGAGGGGACACATATTGATGTAGAAGAGACATGAAGAAGAGGGGACACGTGTTGATGTAGAAGAGACATGGAGAAGAGGGGACACGTGTTGATGAAGAAGAGACATGAAGAAGAGGGGACACGTGTTGATGTAGAAGAGACATGCAGAAGAGGGGACACATGTTGATGTAGAAGAGACATGCAGAAGAGGGGACACATGTTGATGTAGAAGAGACATGAGGAAGAGAGGACACATGCTGATGTATAAAAGACATGAAGAAGAGGGGACACATGCTGCTGTAGAAGAGACATGAAGACGAGGGGACACGTGTTGATGTAGAAGAGACATGAAGAAGAGGGGACACGTGTTGATGTAGAAGAGACATGGAGAAGAGGGGACACGTGTTGATGTAGAAGAGACATGGAGAAGAGGGGACACGTGTTGATGTAGAAGAGACATGAAGAAGAGGGGACACGTGTTGATGTAGAAGAGACATGAAGAAGAGGGGACACATGTTGATGTAGAAGAGACACGAAGAAGAGGGGACACATGTTGATGTAGAAGAGACACGAGGAAGAGGGGAGACATGTTGATGTTGAAGAGACACGAAGAAGAGGGGACACATGTTGATGTAGAAGAGACGTGAAGAAGAGGGGACACATGCTGATGTAGAAGAGACACGAAGAAGAGGGGACACATGTTGATGTAGAAGAGACGTGAAGAAGAGGGGACACATGTTGATGTAGAAGAGACACGGAGAAGAGGGGACACATGTTGATGTAGAAGAGACATGAAGAAGAGGGGACACATGCTGATGTAGAAGAGACATGAAGAAGAGGGGACTCATGTTGATGAAGAAGAGACATGAAGAAGAGGGGACACATGTTGACGTAGAAGAGACATGGAGAAGAGGGGACACATGTTGATGTAGAAGAGACATGAAGAAGAGGGGACACATGTTGATGTAGAAGAGACATGAAGACGAGGGGACACATGTTGATGTAGAAGAGACATGAAGAAGAGGGGACACATGTTGATGTAGAAGAGACATGAAGAAGAGGGGACACATGTTGATGTAGAAGAGACATGAAGAAGAGGGGACACATGCTGATTTAGAAGAGACATGAAGACGAGGGGACACATGTTGATGTAGAAGAGACATGGAGAAGAGGGGACACATGTTGACGTAGAAGAGACATGGAGAAGAGGGGACACATGTTGATGTAGAAGAGACATGAAGAAGAGGGGACACATGTTGACGTAGAAGAGACATGAAGAAGAAGGGGACACATGCTGATGTAGAAGAGACATGAAGACGAGGGGACACATGTTGATGTAGAAGAGACATGAAGAAGAGGGGACACATGTTGATGTAGAAGAGACATGAAGAAGAGGGGACACATGTTGATGTAGAAGAGACATGAAGAAGAGGGGACACATGCTGATGTAGAAGAGACATGAAGACGAGGGGACACATGTTGATGTAGAAGAGACATGAAGAAGAGGGGACACATGCTGATGTAGAAGAGACATGAAGACGAGGGGACACATGTTGATGTAGAAGAGACATGGAGAAGAGGGGACACATGTTGATGTAGAAGAGACATGAACATTCTAAAATCGATATATCTTAAAATAAATATACACGGCATTTAAAAAAAATGAAAGTATACATGTTGAAAAAACAATTCACAGTAAACAAAATATAAAGTCATGTGCTTTACTTTGTGTAATTGAGAACTAATGGACGGTGGTATTTGTAGATACGTAAGTTATGAGTAATTCGTCTCTCTGGACACAGACAGAAGTCGTTTTGATTTACCTTAATGCTGCTGCTGCTCACAGAGGAATCGACCCTCTGCAGGTTTTCCCCGACGTAGTGAACCAGAGAGGCCGTGGTGATCTCAAAGCAGTGCAGATTGGATCCGTCAGGCAGGAGAGAGAAGGCCTGAGCCGGCTCCAGAGTCAAGACCTCCGAGAGAGGGATCTCCTGCAGGGAAGAGAGGAAACACGTGTACACACTGGTTACGGGGGCCGTGGCAGAGAGGGCAAAAGTGCACATCCTTTCCTCAAGTAGAAGTACAGATACTCGCGTTTAAAGTAATCTGGTAAAAGTAGAAGTACTGACTAAACTTCTTTACTCAAGTCAAAGTAAAGAGGCTTTGAAATGTACTTCAGTAAAATGTACCCATACAGCTGTTTTAAAGAGTACCTGACCTCCCTTTATATTAATAGAACCAGGAAGTGATGGATACACGGATCGTGTTCAAATCAATAGGCACGCAATGACTCTAAAGAATAATGATCGCGCCCCCAAACACACATTCAGACTAAAGGAACCAGCTGTTTGGGAAATGAGAGAAGTAGAAAGTACAGGTATTTGAGTTCAACATGTAAGAAGTAGAAAGTACAGGTATTTGAGTTCTACATGTAAGAAGTAGAAAGTACAGGTATTTGAGTTCAACATGTAAGAAGTAGAAAGTACAGGTATTTGGGTTCAACATGTAAGAAGTAGAAAGTACAGGTATTTGAGTTCTACATGTAAGAAGTAGAAAGTACAGGTATTTGAGTTCAACATGTAAGAAGTAGAAAGTACAGGTATTTGGGTTCAACATGTAAGAAGTAGAAAGTACAGGTATTTGAGTTCTACATGTAAGAAGTAGAACGTACAGGTATTTGAGTTCAACATGTAAGAAGTAGAAAGTACAGGTATTTGAGTTCTACATGTAAGAAGTAGAAAGTACAGGTATTTGAGTTCAACATGTAAGAAGTAGAAAGTACAGGTATTTGAGTTCAACATGTAAGAAGTAGAAAGTACAGGTATTTGGGTTCAACATGTAAGAAGTAGAAAGTACAGGTATTTGAGTTCTACATGTAAGAAGTAGAAAGTACAGGTATTTGAGTTCAACATGTAAGAAGTAGAAAGTACAGGTATTTGAGTTCTACATGTAAGAAGTAGAAAGTACAGGTATTTGAGTTCAACATGAGAGAAGTAGAAAGTACAGGTATTTGAGTTCAACATGTAAGAAGTAGAAAGTACAGGTATTTGAGTTCTACATGTAAGAAGTAGAAAGTACAGGTATTTGAGTTCAACATGTAAGAAGTAGAAAGTACTGGAGCACATCTCCTAACAATTAGCTGAACACAGAGACCCTACACTAGAGCACGTAACACATGCTGCACACATGCAGCCAGAGGAGAAGGGGAGAGCGACTGCAGCCTTCCTCAGGTCGTTTATGGGGCGCTGATTGGGGATTGGGAGCACCTGGAGAGAGGCTGCACCTGAGGACAATCAGAGGGAGAGAGACACCCACACAAAAGCACACGCACACAAGCACCAACTGCGGCACGTAACATACATGTTGAACACAAATACCTGTAGTTTCTACTTCTTACATGTTGAACACAAATACCCGTACTTTCTACTTCTTACATGTTGAACTCAAATACCTGTACTTGCTACTTCTTACATGTTGAACCCAAATACCTGTACTTTCTACTTCTTACATGTTGAACCCAAATACCTGTACTTTCTACTACTCACATGTTGAACACAAATACCTGTACTTTCTACTTCTCATATGTTGAACACAAATACCTGTACTTTCTACTTCTTACATGTTGAACCCAAATACCTGTACTTTCTACTTCTTACATGTTGAACTCAAATACCTGTACTTTCTACTTCTTACATGTTGAACTCAAATACCTGTACTTTCTACTTCTTACAGGTTGAACTCTGTGGATCTGAGGGACCGGGGTGGTTGGTAGAGGATGAGGAGGTCAGTGAGGTAGGGGGGGGGGCAGATAGTGGAGGGCTTTGTAAGTGACAATAAAAGGAATCTAATGCAAACTTAAAGAGTACAATGAAGTACCCCGAAAAGACCCTGAGCATTTCCTGCCATTTAGAAACTTGTGGTGGTGATGAGTTTTGTCTCTGAGATAAGAGGTCCTCTCACCTTGTAGTATTTACTTCCCGTGTCACTCTGGAACAGCGTGATGCATTTGCTGTCGAGACGCCAGTAATGTCTTTTCCTCTGAAATCGTAGATGGAGAGGAAACAAAGACGACAAGAATCAGAGATGGTACAAGAGAGATGAAAAGTCAACAGGGAGAAAGGGTCACACGACAACAATGTAAAATCTTGCCAAGTATAATTGTCTAATTTCTAGTCAGAATATGTCGTTACATATCAGACCTAATAACTTAAAGGGCCCATGTCACGGCCATTTCCACTGATCATAGTTCCATGGTTGAGGTCTACTAGAATAGATTTATATCCTTGTTCTTATTATATATTTACTTGTTTTGGAAGCAGCTTTTTTCCCAGTGCAGGTGTCAGTGTTTATACTTTACACGTGAAACATTTTGCCAGTTAATTCATAGTACCATTTATTCTTTGCATAAAGCCTTAGGGAACATATTCCGCATTTCAAAAAGCTCAAGGTCGTACCCCCTAACAAACACTTTGCTAAGGCGCTGACACACATACACCAATATCTAGGTTTCTTTAATCCTTTATTTGCTTTATTTTTTAGAAACAGGTCATCGAGTTTCCCAGCGATCAGGTTATTGTCGTTAAAGCACATCAAAGAAACTCTAAGTCCTGCCCGGTATCTGTGTCTGACAGTCCGAACGTCTCTCCTCCCGATACAAGACATGATCGCTTCAGAGGTGACACTGCTGTGAGACATAGGCTCTTGTGTTTCGACAAAGCATCATCTTGTTCAGTCGAAACATCTTATTTTGAGTTGTATCTCAAATGAAACACATAGTTATTTACTATTTATTAGAAAATCACAGACTAACGGATTATTTTGAAACACAACATCTCCTGATTCTGGACAAATATAGTTCAGAGTGAGTTATGCTGCTAAATACAAGATGTGCTTTATCTAAGTATCCCGTCTTATTTCAACAGATCTCACCGAGCTAATGTTCACTTGGTCTATTGGCAGATTCTTCGACTTATTTCAAGTTAAAACGGCTTGTTTTCATTATTGTTTAACAGCATTTTTCCAGTGCGACACTTATTATTCGTCCTGATTCAGAAGCTTTCTCTTAAACTATGAATTCAAGACATCATAAAACCTCATCATTAAAAGCTAGGAGACACTGACAGACAGACGAACGAATACAACTACAGAGAGGTCAATACCAGAGTGTCCTTGCTGGTGTAGTGGACCATCCATCCCTCCTTCATCACATTGCTCGTCTTCCTCTTTGTGTGTTTGACGGACTGGACCACTCTCATCAGAGGGATGTTGTTACTGGTGGACGGGCTGCACGACAAAGAAAACACAAAGATCCAAATCCAGGGATATTTTTCTTCCTGAATGTGTTGTTTTGTGTGTTTCTGTAGGTGGGAAGTAGTGGAGTACAAATACTTCGTTACTGTACTTACATGTAAGTACATGTTTTTGGTATCAGTACTTTACTCCACTGATTATTTTATTTGACGACTTTTTACTTTCTACTTCTTACATGTTGAACCCAAATACCTGTACTTTCTACTTCTTACATGTTGAACACAAATACCTGTACTTTCTACTTCTTACATGTTGAACTCAAATACCTGTACTTTCTACTTCTTACATGTTGAACTCAAATACCTGTAATTTCTACTTCTTACATGTTGAACTCAAATACCTGTACTTTCTACTTCTTACATGTTGAACTCAAATACCTGTACTTTCTACTTCTCTCATGTTGAACTCAAATACCTGTACTTTCTACTTCTTACATGTTGAACACAAATACCTGTACTTTCTACTTCTCATGTTGAACTCAAATACCTGTACTTTCTACTTCTTACATGTTGAACACAAATACCTGTACTTTCTACTTCTTACATGTTGAACACAAATACCTGTACTTTCTATTTCTTACATGTTGAACTCAAATAAATGTACTTTCTACTTCTCACACATGTTGAACACAAATACCTGTACTTTCTACTTCTTACATGTTGAACTCAAATACCTGTACTTTCTACTTCTCTCATGTTGAACTCAAATACCTGTACTTTCTACTTCTTACATGTTGAACTCAAATACCTGTACTTTCTACTTCTCTCATGTTGAACTCAAATACCTGTACTTTCTACTTCTTACATGTTGAACTCAAATACCTGTACTTTCTACTTCTCATGTTGAACTCAAATACCTGTACTTTCTACTTCTTACATGTTGAACTCAAATACCTGTACTTTCTACTTCTCTCATTCTCCAAACAGCTGGTTCCTTTAGTCTGAATGTGTGTTTGGTGCGTGATCATTATTCTTTAGAGTCACTGCGTGCCTATTGATTGGAACACGATCCGTGTATCCATCACTTCCTGGTCTTCTCTAAAGAAGAGGGACCAATGGAAACGTTGTCATGTTGCCGTTGGTCACCATGGAAACATTCATTAGCTAACAATGACATTATTGTTCTATTAATATAAAGGGAGGTCAGGTACTCTTTAAAACAGCTGCCAGTTATGGGTACTTTTTACTGAAGTACACTTCAAAGCCTTTACTTTTACTTGAGCAAAGAAGTTTAGTGAGTACTTCTACTTATTTTTAAACACGAGTATCTGTGCTTCTACTTGAGTAAAGGATGTGTGTACTTCTACTTGAGTGAAGGATGTGTGTACCTGATGGCTCTGTTTGATTCGTCGAGGTCGGGGTCGTGGGGGTCACAGAGGTCGTTAGGCCCCGCCTCCAGAAGCCCCCCCCCCTCTGATGTCATTGCATCATCAATATCGTCCATCAAACCGCCTCCTCTTTCGTCATCGTGATCATCGAGGCCTCCCTCCACCATCACGATGTCTGACTCCGCCCCCGGGCTCAAGAGATCTACGAAACCAAAACACAGTGTTGCAAAAATACTGAGTGTCCTCTTCCAACATGAGAGTAACATGCTAACAAAGGTTTCTACTGTAGCTGTGAACATGACAGGATGTGTGCTGGACCTGGGAGAGCATCAGGACTGTTTGAGGCAGATGATAGCAATGTGATTAACATGATGACTCAGCCTCTATGGAGAGAGACATCAAGCACGCTCATTTCTGACGTGAATCTGAAGTAAACATTGATACTGCTTTCTGTTCCTCCATCTTGTGACTGTGTGACTCCCTCTCTTGGATATCAGCATGTGAAGGACACTGCTCAGGAACTAGTTGTATGTAACTAGTTGTAACTAGTATGTAGTGACTACTTCCAGATTTTGAGAGAAAGTCAGAATTTTGAGAGAAAGTAAGAATTTTGAGAGAAAGTCAGAATTTTGAGAGAAAGTCAGAATTTTGAGAGAAAGTCAGAGTTTTGAGAGAAAGTCAGAGTTTTGAGAAAAGTCAGAATTTTGAGAGAAAGTCAGGATTTTGAGAAAAAGTCAAACTTTTGAGAGAAAGTCAGAATTTTGAGAGAAAGTCAGAATTTTGAGAAAAAGTCAGAATTTTGAGAGAAAGTCAGAATTTTTAGAGAAAGTTAGAATTTTGAGAAAAAGTCGGAATTTTGAGAAAAAGTAAACATTTTGAGAGAAGTCAGAATTTTGAGAAAAAGTCAAACTTTGAGAGAAAGTCAGAATTTTGAGAAAAAGTCAAACTTTGAGAAAAGTCAGAATTTTGAGCGAAAGTCAGAACAGTCAGGATTTTGAGAAAAAGTCAGAATTTTGAGAGAAAGTCAGAAGAGTCAGGATTTTGAGAAAAAGTCAGAAGAAAGTCAGGATTTTGAGAAAGTCAGAATTTTGAGAGAAAGTCAGAATTTTGAAAGAAAGTCAGAATTTTGAGAAAAGTCAGAATTTTGAGAGAAAGTCAGAATTTTGAGAGAAAGTCAGAATTTTGAGAGAAAGTCGGAATTTTGAGAAAAAGTCAGAATTTTGAGAGAAAGTCAGAATTTTGAGAAAAAGTCAAACTTTTGAGAGAAAGTAAGAATGTTTAGAGAAAGTAAGAATTTTGAGAGAAAGTCGGACTTTTGAGAGAAAGTCAGAATTTTGAGAGAAAGTCGGAATTTTGAGAGAAAGTCAGAATTTTGAGAAAAAGTCAGAATTTTGAGAGAAAGTCAAACTTTTGAGAGAAAGTCAGAGATATTTTGAGAAAAAGTCAAACTTTTGAGAGAAAGTCAGAATTTTGAGAAAAAGTCAGAATTTTTCGAGAAAGTCAGAATTTTGAGAGAAAGTCAGAATTTTGAGAGAAAGTCGGAATTTTTAGAGAAAGTCAGAATTTTGAGAGAAAGTCAGAATTTTTAGAGAAAGTTAGAATTTTGAGAAAAAGTCGGAATTTTGAGAAAAAGTAAACATTTTGAGAGAAGTCAGAATTTTGAGAAAAAGTCAAACTTTGAGAGAAAGTCAGAATTTTGAGAAAAAGTCAAACTTTGAGAAAAGTCAGAATTTTGAGCGAAAGTCAGAAGAGTCAGGATTTTGAGAAAAAGTCAGAATTTTGAGAAAAAGTCAGAATTTTTAGAGAAAGTCAGAATTTTGAGAGAAAGTCAGAGTTTTTAGAAAAGTCAGGATTTTGAGAGAAAGTCCGAATTTTTAGAAAAAGTCGGAGTTTTGAGAAAAGGTCAGAATTTTTGAGATTTTGAGAAAAGTCAGGATTTTGAGAAAAAGTCGGAGTTTTGAGAAAAGTCAGAATTTCGAGAGAAAGTCAGACTTTTGAGATTTTGAGAAAGTCAGGATTTTGAGAAAAACCTTTTGATATATAAGCTACTCTGTATGCGATGACTACTTCCATTCTTGAGAGGATAATAAACACATGGATCCTGATAGTGAAGCTCAAGCTGGTGACCAGCGATATCATAATCATAACAGTATGCTTGACTGAACTTCTTGCTAGAATAAAATACAACAAAGAAGAGCCAGTGAGCACATTGAGACTCGGTTTCAGTATCAAGGTTATAATGAGGTTTGTGATCAAAGTTTGCAGTGTGTTTGTGAATGTAGCTTGGATAGGATCATAAATATGAAACTTGCCTCCATTTCTTGAAACCTCTCCCAGGCAGTTGTTCGGCACTTTTGGAGCACATCGCTTATGACAGTTGAATTTACAATCTATGGGAGAAACAAGCGATGGGAGCAGCCATTAGATCAGAACAGGTTAGAAATCAAACACTTGACAAAATACAATGTTGAATTAAAAAGCTTTATCCTTTCAACTTCCAAAACGTTCTCCTGTAGAAACGGAGGAGCACAACTCTCACTACTTCCAAGGTTCATGAAGAAGGTAAACGTGGCTTTTCTTTTGGTTTGGGTTTTCAATGACCCTCATGAAGACCACGAGCAGTTAACCTAACAATAATTGTTGTTATTTTACTCTTTAGTCATGGTGTTATGGTTTCAAATTTGACGCTTTTTGCCTTTATTCACATAAATATAGCTTGATTTGGTTTGACATCGTTCCATTGAATCGACCGCTGTGCTTTACAAAATCAACAAACAGATGAATGCTTGCTGGGCTAAAAGGTTTAAGTACTACACTACATTATAACAGTTTCTCATGAACAGCCCTTTCTTTAATTTGTATTCTTTTTTTTCCAGAAATAAAAAAACATACATACATAACAACACAGCCTGCTAAATGTATCACATATCAAGATATCAAAGTACAGCGGCAAACTACACAGACAGGGCAATAACTGACCAGACGGACAAAGCGGACAAAGGGAACATCACAGAGGTGGATCATCATCCATGGCATACACGATATACATGATACGCGGTAAACAGTCCTGCACATACTACAATACAACACATTATATACATCAAATACGTATACAGCACATTATAACTTTATTTTGGGTTTTCAATTATTTGAAAGGGTGGAGCTCTCCAGCGCTTCAAGTCACCACCACAAAAGGGTCCCATATTCCATCGATTCTATTTATCATCTTATAGCATAATCTTTCATAGGAGGAGATTTTGGCTTTTTCGTCCATCCATTCCTTAAAGGATATATCCCCTCTAGTTTTCCAATGTCGCACCACTTTCCTACATCCAGTAATAAGTGCTATTCTGCACCATGAGATCTGATGGGCATTCAGACCACTTTCTTTTGGTACCGGTCAGTGTATTATAGAACCCTGAATCTTTCTAGCCTGACCTGTATCTCTGTTTTTCTTTCATTATTCTTGACTACTTCCCGCATTGTTAGCAAATCTAGAGCGGCAGGATTGGTTTGTTTTGGGCTTGGAAAACAACCAACTATGTCATTAAAGTAACTTGTTGAACACACCAAATTAAACATTCCTTTATATTTACATATCAGATTTCCATGAACTCCCTGATCCCATTGCTGGTCTCTAAAGCAGTGGTTCTCAAATGGGGGTACGCGGACCCCTAGGGGTACGTTGGAGTACTGCAGGGGGTACGTGAGATTTATTTTGATGTTAATGGAAAAAAAAACATAAGTAATGCTTTTAAAAAAACTTCTAATAGAAGATGAACTACTTTATTCAAAGGTTTACAGAAACTCTGGATAATAAAATGGGAACAATAAACGGGCCGCTCTCTTTCCCTCTCCCTCTCCTGACATCCCGTCAGGCTCGTGCAGCTCGCTGAACCTGTAATGAGTGACCCGACAGTAAAGAATACATATATGTATAACTAGTTTAGCTAGTTCCAGAGTAGATGAACTAGTTAAGTGTGTTAGGTCTAACTCTTAGTGTATTTTGCTCAACGCTCCGTCATGCAGAGCTGCGTGTTCTCCGGCAGCAGCAGCTGATCTGATCTCTGTCTCGCGTCCGGTTAGACTTCACTCGCGTTTATGTCCAAATCTATCAGATCTAGCTCGTTCTAGCTAATGATATGACTGCCTGCTTAAACAGTAAGCGTTGCTTGGCAACGGCGTGTGGCCGCAAAGTATAGCGCAGCATTATGCATATGTTTATATGAGGAGTCAAAATCCCATGCTCAGAAAATGCTCATATATTTTTCTCCACAATAAATAAATAAATATACCAATTTTAGGAAAAGTTAGGAAGTTGTGGGTTTGATATGAACAGAGTTAAACATATTTCAAAACACTAAGTGTAATAACTGTGGTCTCCCTGTCAGAATGACAAAGGTCCTCAGTGGAGCTCGAGCCCATGTTTTACTACATTGTACAACTTATTAAAGAGATCAGTTCAAAGCAGCTAATGTCGTCTTAGTGTTATCGCATGATGTTAAAATTGGTTTGCCATGAATTTAGTGATGGATTGTAAACATTTAAAATGTAGCATTTAAGTGTTTCTCAGTTACAATGTTGTTGTTTTAATAAATCAGACTCTGATGGTGCAGCGCTGTGCTGTACCTCTTTATAGGCATTGTGTCCCTAACAAATGGTGTCTGCGCTGATCAGGGGGGTACGTGGTTGAATTATTTTTTTTCAAAGGGGGTTCATGATTGACAAAAGTTTGAGAACCACTGCTCTAAAGGATGAAACCTTAAAGGTCCCCTATGATCAGGGGTGCACATAACTGTGGGGTGTGAAGCTTTTCCAGAAGGCGGTTAGATCACCGGACGACAGAGTCGGTCTCCGTGTGCGCAGACAGGGCTGCTGTTAACGTCGGTATGTACAACGGAACTGTGCCAAAACTACGCCAACCGGCTGCGGAGGGAGACTCCCCCCTTCACTGGAGAACTGCGCTAAAACAGCTGATCACAACGTTCACACTCTGTGGTCACGAAGTAGCTTTGATAATCTGACTGTTTAGGGACATTGTACTTGACAAAAGATGTGTAATGGTTGTGTTATGTTTTACAGACGGGATGAAAACAGGACGTTTACCTTTACACTGCAGGCCTTGTCTGAAGAGTCCTTTCAGCAGCTTCTTGCAGTGCTGGCAGATCGTGGGTCGGGTGTACGAGTGGATCAGGAAAGTGTGAGGAACTTTAACTTTGGACAGTAAGATCTTGTCTAGTTCGATGGGACGTCCGACGTACGACTGAGAGCTGGCACGACGCTCTCTCCCTGGGAAGTAATCTAACTGGGCTTTCTGCTGCGAAGAGACACATATAAGCAGTGTTGGAATATACAATTAAAGTCGTAAAATGTTCAGAAAGGTTTTTAAATTGAAAAATGTCAAAGTAACTTTTTCCAATCTTTAAATCAACAATTGTACTTGACCTAAAATCCCATGTCGTTATGCTGAACAATCTCAAAGAGATTATTATAAAAAAAGTGTCACAATAAATCACTATATCTCTTATATTTACCTCCATGCTGGGACTGACTGGAGACTGCAGCACAGCGAGAGACAGCAAAAGAAAGAAAGAACAACAGTTAGAGCATGATTGTTGTGAACAGAGGTGGGAAGTAGTGGAGTACAAATACTTCGTTACTGTACTTAAGTATATGTTCTGGTATCAGTATTTTACTCAAATACCTGTACTTTCTACTTCTCTCATGTTGAACACAAATACCTGTACTTTCTACTTCTTACATGTTGAACTCAAATACCTGTACTTTCTACTTCTCACATTTCGAACACAAATACCTGTACTTTCTACTTCTCACATGTTGAACACAAATACCTGTACTTTCTACTTCTTACATGTTGAACTCAAATACCTGTACTTTCTACTTCTTACATGTTGAACTCAAATACCTGTACTTTCTACTTCTTACATGTTGAACTCAAATACCTGTACTTTCTACGTCTTACATGTTGAACTCAAATACCTGTACTTTCTACTTCTTACATGTTGAACTCAAATACCTGTACTTTCTACTTCTTACATGTTGAACTCAAATACCTGTACTTTCTACTTCTTACATGTTGAACTCAAATACCTGTACTTTCTACTTCTCTCATATTGAACTCAAATACCTGTACTTTCTACTTCTTACATGTTGAACACAAATACCTGTACTTTCTACTTCTTACATGTTGAACCCAAATACCTGTACTTTCTACTTCTCTCATGTTGAACTCAAATACCTGTACTTTCTACTTCTTACATGTTAAACTCAAATACCTGTACTTTCTACTTCTCTCATGTTGAACTCAAATACCTGTACTTTCTACTTCTTACATGTTGAACCCAAATACCTGTACTTTCTACTTCTTACATGTTGAACTCAAATAACTGTACTTTCTACTTCTTACATGTTGAACTCAAATAACTGTACTTTCTACTTCTTACATGTTGAACTCAAATACCTGTACTTTCTACTTCTCTCATATTGAACTCAAATACCTGTACTTTCTACTTCTTACATGTTGAACACAAATACCTGTACTTTCTACTTCTTACATGTTGAACCCAAATACCTGTACTTTCTACTTCTCTCATGTTGAACTCAAATACCTGTACTTTCTACTTCTTACATGTTAAACTCAAATACCTGTACTTTCTACTTCTCTCATGTTGAACTCAAATACCTGTACTTTCTACTTCTTACATGTTGAACCCAAATACCTGTACTTTCTACTTCTTACATGTTGAACTCAAATACCTGTACTTTCTACTTCTCACATGTTGAACTCAAATACCTGTACTTTCTACTTCTTACATGTTGAACCCAAATACCTGTACTTTCTTCTTCTTACATGTTGAACTCAAATACCTGTACTTTCTACTTCTTACAGGTTGAACTCAAATACCTGTACTTTCTACTTCTCTCATGTTGAACTCAAATACCTGTACTTTCTACTTCTTACATGTTGAACTCAAATACCTGTACTTTCTACTTCTCACATGTTGAACTCAAATACCTGTACTTTCTACTTCTTACATGTTGAACCCAAATACCTGTACTTTCTACTTCTTACATGTTGAACTCAAATACCTGTACTTTCTACTTCTTACTGGTTGAACTCAAATACCTGTACTTTCTACTTCTTACATGTTGAACCCAAATACCTGTACTTTCTACTTCTTACATGTTGAACTCAAATACCTGTACTTTCTACTTCTCACATGTTGAACTCAAATACCTGTACTTTCTACTTCTTACATGTTGAACCCAAATACCTGTACTTTCTACTTCTTACATGTTGAACTCAAATACCTGTACTTTCTACTTCTTACATGTTGAACTCAAATACCTGTACTTTCTACTTCTCTCATGTTGAACTCAAATACCTGTACTTTCTACTTCTTACAGGTTGAACTCAAATACCTGTACTTTCTACTTCTCACATGTTGAACTCAAATACCTGTACTTTCTACTTCTCTCATGTTGAACTCAAATACCTGTACTTTCTACTTCTCTCATTTCCCAAACAGCTGGTTCCTTTAGTCTGAATGTGTGTTTGGTGCGTGATCATTATTCTTTAGAGTCACTGCGTGCCTATTGGTTGGAACACGATCCGTGTATCCATCACTTCCTGGTCTTCTCTAAAGAAGAGGGACCAATGGAAACGTTGTCATGTTGCCGTTGGTCACCATAGAAACATTCATTAGCTAACAATGACATTATTGTTCTATTGATATAAAGGGAGGTCAGGTACTCTTTAAAGCAGCTGCTAGCTATGGGTACTTTTTACTGAAGTACACTTCAAAGCCTCTTTACTTTGACTTGAGTAAAGAAGTTCAGTCAGTACTTTTTACCATATTTAAACACGAGTATCTGTACTTCAACTTGAGGAAAGGAAGTGAGTACTTTGCCGTCTCTGGTTGTGATTAAAGAACACTTCACTGATGCGCCAGTTGAATTGAACATCTTACATTTGAAGACACCAGAAGTGTTTTGTGTTTTAAAGATTTGTTAAAGGGTTATTTGTCAACCCATCCGACTGAAAGGTGAACCATCATCAAGCCACAGCTAAACCCAGGAGTATGTATAGTAAGACATATATTTAGTTTACAACGAGGTGGTTTAAGACAACAGTCATAATTCATCAGTTAGTGATATGAGCATTTTCTATCGTCTTGTCTTTTGCTGTTTCCTGAACATATGTTTCTTTTGCATCATCACGTGTGGACCCGTGTGTTTCAGTCGTCTTGTAGCATTAATCATCACCACCAACAAAAGCACTTTCACACGAATAATTAGGAGCCTTTTGCAGGGATCTGTGCCTCTCAGCTGTCATGGTAATTGGTAGCACGATTAAAACCTGCTGTCCACAGATGGCAAAATCGCAATAGCAAGCTAAATAAACAGAAGCTGCTTTTGTCTCGGACTGAATGATGTCAAAAAGCATTGTTCAGAATAATCACAGTGCATTTTGATGATACAACACATAGATTGTTAATACAAATGTTTTGCTGTCCAGATCTTCATTCGATATTTAAACGTTTAATCATAATTTAAAGATCGAATGAACGCCTATGTATTGAAAAAAGGGTCTGTTCTGCATTGTTAACCAGGCAGAGATGGCAAAGTACACACATCCTTTCCTCAAGTAGAAGTACAGATACTCGTGTTTACAAATGGTGAAAGTAGAAGTACTGACTAAACTTCTTTACTCAATTCAAAGTAAACAGGCTTTGAAGTGTACTTCAGTAAAAAGTACCCATAGCTAGCAGCTGCTTTAAAGAGTACCTGACCTCCCTTTATATCAATAGAACAATAATGTCATTGTTAGCTAATGAATGTTTCCATGGTGACCAACGGCAACATGACAACGTTTCCATTGGTCCCTCTTCTTTAGAGAAGACCAGGAAGTGATGGATACACGGATCGTGCTCCAACCAATAGGCACGCAGTGACTCTAAAGAGTAATGATCACGCACCAACACACATTCAGACTAAAGGAACCAGCTGTTTGGAAATGAGAGAAGTAGAAAGTACAGGTATTTGAGTTCAACATGAGAGAAGTAGAAAGTACAGGTATTTGAGTTCAACATGTAAGAAGTAGAAAGTACAAGTATTTGAGTTCAACATGTAAGAAGTAGAAAGTACAGGTATTTGAGTTCAACATGAGAGAAGTAGAAAGTACAGGTATTTGTGTTCAACATGAGAGAAGTAGAAAGTACAGGTATTTGAGTTCAACATGTAAGAAGTAGAAAGTACAAGTATTTGAGTTCAACATGTAAGAAGTAGAAAGTACAGGTATTTGAGTTCAACATGAGAGAAGTAGAAAGTACAGGTATTTGTGTTCAACATGAGAGAAGTAGAAAGTACAGGTATTTGAGTTCAACATGTGAGAAGTAGAAAGTACAGGTATTTGAGTTCAACATGAGAGAAGTAGAAAGTACAGGTATTTGAGTTCAACATGTAAGAAGTAGAAAGTACAGGTATTTGAGTTCAACATGTAAGAAGTAGAAAGTACAGGTATTTGGGTTCAACATGAGAGAAGTAGAAAGTACAGGTATTTGAGTTCAACATGTGAGAAGTAGAAAGTACAGGTATTTGTGTTCAACATGTAAGAAGTAGAAAGTACAGGTATTTGTGTTCAACATGTAAGAAGTACAAAGTACAGGTATTTGGGTTCAACATGTAAGAAGTAGAAAGTACAAGTATTTGAGTTCAACATGTAAGAAGTAGAAAGTACAAGTATTTGAGTTCAACATGTGAGAAGTAGAAAGTACAGGTATTTGTGTTCAACATGTTAGAAGTACAAAGTACAGGTATTTGGGTTCAACATGAAAGAAGTGAAAGTAAAAAGTGGTCAGAAAATGTAGAAAGTACAGGTATTTGAGTTCAACATGAGAGAAGTAGAAAGTACAGGTATTTGAGTTCAACATGTGAGAAGTAGAAAGTACAGGTATTTGTGTTCAACATGTAAGAAGTAGAAAGTACAGGTATTTGGGTTCAACATGAGAGAAGTAGAAAGTACAGTATTTGAGTTCAACATGTGAGAAGTAGAAAGTACAGGTATTTGAGTTCAACATGTGAGAAGTAGAAAATACAGGTATTTGTGTTCAACATGTAAAGAAGTAGAAAGTACAGGTATTTGTGTTCAACATGTAAGAAGTAGAAAGTACAGGTATTTGGGTTCAACATGAGAGAAGTAGAAAGTACAGGTATTTGAGTTCAACATGAGAGAAGTAGAAAGTACAGGTATTTGAGTTCAACATGTGAGAAGTAGAAAGTACAGGTATTTGTGTTCAACATGTAAGAAGTAGAAAGTACAGGTATTTGGGTTCAACATGAGAGAAGTAGAAAGTACAGGTATTTGTTCAACATGTAAGAAGTAGAAAGTACAGGTATTTGAGTTCAACATGTAAGAAGTAGAAAGTACAGGTATTTGGGTTCAACATGTGAGAAGTAGAAAGTACAAGTATTTGAGTTCAACATGTGAGAAGTAGAAAGTACAGCTGTTTGTGTTCAACATGTAAGAAGTAGAAAGTACAGGTATTTGTGTTCAACATGTTAGAAGTACAAAGTACAGGTATTTGGGTTCAACATGTAAGAAGTAGAAAGTACAAGTATTTGAGTTCAACATGTGAGAAGTAGAAAGTACAGGTATTTGGGTTCAACATGAAAGAAGTGAAAGTAAAAAGTGGTCAGAAAATGCATTAGTTGAGTAAAGTACTGATACCAGAAACATGTACTTGAGTACAGTAACAAAGTATTTGTATCCACTACTCGGTGTGCATCAACAAAACATTTCAAGTCCTCCAGAAATCCCCATATAGACATGTTTTAAGAGGATCTCTATATTATCCACTGACCAGTAACGCCTCATCGGTGTAATGGGGGAGTGAGGGCTCGGCAGAAAGGGGGCGTCCGAGGTTTATAAGCCCTCCTGTCAGGGAAACATTGGAGGAGCGACGCCTCCTCCTCACTCCACTGCAGTTATTTGGGATTTTAAAGGCACAACGCTTGTGATAGTTCAGTCCGCAGCCTGGACAGAAAGAAAGACAACAACACTGGAAACAAAGCTGCTCCAGAAACAAGTTAAAGGACTCCTATCATCCTGTTCTTCATCAATACATCACAGGTCTCAGATATATCCAGAGCCCGTCTCTGATTGGCTCAGGGGAGGACACATGTTGATGTAGAAGAGACATGAAGAAGAGGGGACACATGTTGATGTAGAAGAGACATGAAGAAGAGGGGACACATGTTGATGTAGAAGAGACATGAAGAAGAGGGGACACATGTTGATGTAGAAGAGACATGGAGAAGAGGGGACACATGTTGCTGTAGAAGAGACATGAAGAAGAGGGGACACATGTTGATGTAGAAGAGACATGAAGAAGAGGGGACACATGTTGATGTAGAAGAGACATGAAGAAGAGGGGACACATGTTGATGTAGAAGAGACATGGAGAAGAGGGGACACATGTTGATGTAGAAGAGACATGGAGAAGAGGGGACACATGTTGATGTAGAAGAGACAAGAAGAAGAGGGGACACATGTTGACGTAGAAGAGACATGGAGAAGAGGGGACACATGTTGACGTAGAAGAGACATGAAGAAGAGGGGACACATGTTGACGTAGAAGAGACGTGAAGAAGAGGGGACACATGTTGATGTAGAAGAGACATGAAGAAGAGGGGACACATGTTGATGAAGAAGAGACATGGAGAAGAGGGGACACATGTTGATGTAGAAGAGACATGGAGAAGAGGGGACACATGTTGATGTAGAGGAGACATGGAGAAGAGGGGACACATGTTGATGTAGAAGAGACATGGAGAAGAGGGGACGCATGTTGATGTAGGAGAGACATGGAGAAGTGGATGTTGCACAATAGGTGACCTTTATGATAAGCTAATATAATAAGTAATACTGTCAGTAGAGGTGTACCTTCGCACTTGAGTCCCTGTCGGACGAGTCCCCACAGCATCTCTCCGCAGTGATCACAGAAGGTGGGAGCTCGGTACGAGTGGACGAACAGGCAGTGAGGACGGATCTGGAAGTCCTCCACCGTGGCCGAAGCTGAAGGAAACAAAAGACGAGAGTCAAATACCTCGAAAAACCGCTCGGAGACGTTTCATTCCACATTTTCCAGAATGTTCTAAATCGGGCACGGACTCGAACAGCTGCTGCATCAACTGGGCTGGCGGCCAAAATATCCAAAACACCCTCCAGCTGTTTTCACAAGAACTCAGTTGGGCAGAATCGAGAACTCCCGCGGACAACCCCAGAACAAAAGTGTGTGAAAACCCAAAAGTAAAGCCAGATATATCCGTTATACTAATCTAGAAGTCTCAAAGTTTGATTCACAAACTGCCGACAAAGTCAAACGATGATGTGTAGAAAACGAACCTCGTTAAAACGGATGAAAGTTGAGTCACATGAGGGTTTTAGAGAAACCATCTGGTTCAAAGTAAGAAGTTTAAATAAATATACGGATCAATCATTTTCTGATTCGTGAGCATCTGTTTTTCTCAGAGTACAGTGTCAACAACAACAGCTGGCAGACCATTATAATAATAACAACATTTTATTTGTTTTGAGGTGTTTTCTCAACGAAAATGAAGACTGTCAGTCCAAGTCGTAATCGTCATATTTTCTCAGATAACAAATAAAATGGTTGATTCCTAACTTTGATAAATGTTATTCGTAAAAGACGATTTTTCTACATTTTAGAGAAGACAAAATTCCCAAATGTTGAATGTTTTTCGATGGCCCCTACAGGTGTTTTCACTTAGTGTGCCTGATTAGACCTCTTCTCATGTGCGTGTGCGTGTGGTGTGTGTGTGTGTGTATGTGTGTGTGTGTGGTCTAGCATTACTATACTTGTGGGGACCTAATTCTGTTTACACAGTCACGTGTGAGGACTCGCCTCCCTTATGGGGACAAATTGGAGGTCCCCATAAGAGGGATCATTAATTTTAGGGTGAAGACTTAGTTAGGATTAGGGCAAGGTTAAGGGTTAAGGTAAGGGTAAGGGTTAGGTTAAGGGTAAGGGTTAGGTTAAGGGTAAGGGTTAGGGTTAGGCATGTGTTGGTTATGGTTAAGGTTAGGATAAGTCTCCAGGAAATGCATGTAAGTCAATGTAATGTCCCCTGAAGTGATGTTTACATGGTGTGTGTGTGTGTGTGTGTGTGTGTGTGTGTGCGTGTGTGTGCGTGTGTGTGCGTGTGTGTGCGTGTGATGCTTAATTAGCATTTCACACTCTTTTAGATTTGTTGCACCTGTTAGGGCAGACACTCTTTTCACCTTTTCGTTTCTTACGAGTCGTTTGCAGGCTTTCCAGGATGCATCCTCCCAACATGACAGCTGTGTGGACGTGCAGGGCAACTTCGGCTTCTAAAGGAACCATCTATAAAACCTCAGACCTTTCTTTCAGTGCGAAAACGTTGAAAGAATATAGATAACGAACGAACATCACCAGAGTTCCCGTAACGAGCCAGAGATGGCGGGAGAGAGAAGGGGGGAAGGGGGAGGGTGATAAACAGAACAGCCGAGACAAAGAGTAATGAACGGGTTGTTAGCGGGTATTTTGTAAATGTTTTGGAGGCCTGAGAGGCTCTCATCTCGTGCAGATGGACCAAGTGTTCTCCGGTTGGCCAGCAGCCTTGGCAAAGAAACGACGGGTAGTTTGGGATATAATTTTTCCCCCTCCTCTATGTCTCTCTCTGCATGCATTCCCGAAAACTCTCTTGAATGTTTCCACACACACACACACACACACACACATATGCACACAGTCGTGGTCCTCCAGCAGAATGCGGCTCTGATTAGACATTCTGCCGCAGGAAATTACCTCCATTTATTCAAATTTTTGTTTATGCCTTTTGTTTGGAGGGCCAACATACGTGTGGAAGTCTGAACAAGCTGCTCCCAAACGGTCATTATATGCTTCAGAAAATGACGTGTGTGTGTGTGCGTGTGTGTGTGTGTGCGTGTGCCCTAGGTAGTCCTTGTGTAAATATAAAAGCCTGTGTTTATGTGTGCTGAGATTAAATGTGCGCTCGCTGCTGGCTTGTTAGTCGACAGCCAGAAAACAAACAGTGCGGGCGGAGGAACTGTAAACCTCAGCGTGTGGTCGAGTGATTATAAGTATTGTGTTTGACATCAACAATCAATATGCACAACAATGACTCTCAGTAATAATGATCAGCAGATAACGCAGATTAAAACTAAAGTGTTTTGCAAATGTGAGAAGTAGAAAGTATTTGAGTTCAACATGTGAGAAGTAGAAAGTACAGGTATTTGAGTTCAACATGAGAGAAGTAGAAAGTACAGGTATTTGGGTTCAACATGTGAGAAGTAGAAAGTACAGGTATTTGAGTTCAACATGTGAGAAGTAGAAAGTACAGGTATTTGAGTTCAACATGAGAGAAGTAGAAAGTACAGGTATTTGAGTTCAACATGAGAGAAGTAGAAAGTACAGGTATTTGAGTTCAACATGAGAGAAGTAGAAAGTACAGGTATTTGAGTTCAACATGTGAGAAGTAGAAAGTACAGGTATTTGAGTTCAACATGTGAGAAGTAGAAAGTACAGGTATTGAGTTCAACATGAGAGAAGTAGAAAGTACAGGTATTTGAGTTCAACATGAGAGAAGTAGAAAGTACAGGTATTTGAGTTCAACATGAGAGAAGTAGAAAGTACAGGTATTTGAGTTCAACATGAGAGAAGTAGAAAGTACAGGTATTTGAGTTCAACATGAGAGAAGTAGAAAGTACAGGTATTTGAGTTCAACGTGTGAGAAGTAGAAAGTACAGATATTTGAGTTCAACGTGTGAGAAGTAGAAAGTACAGGTATTTGAGTTCAACGTGTGAGAAGTAGAAAGTACAGGTATTTGTGTTCAACGTGTGAGAAGTAGAAAGTACAGGTATTTGTGTTCAACGTGTGAGAAGTAGAAAAGTACAGGTATTTGTGTTCAACGTGTAAGAAGTAGAAAGTATTTGAGTTCAACGTGTAAGAAGTAGAAAGTATTTGAGTTCAACGTGTAAGAAGTAGAAAGTATTTGTGTTCAACGTGTAAGAAGTAGAAATTTGACTCAACTTGAGAGAAGTAAAACTCCACCTCTGCGGTGGTTCTCTCTCTCTCTCTCTCTCTCTCTCTCTCTCTCTCCTCTCTCTCTCTCTCTCTCTCTCTCTCTCTCTCTCCTCTCTCTCTCTCTCTCTCTCTCTCTCTCTCTCTCTCTCTCTCTCTCTCTCTCTCTCTCTCTCTCATCTCTCTCTCTCTCTCTCTCTCTCTCTCTCTCTCTCTCTCTCTCTCTCTCTCTCTCCTCTCTCTCTCTCTCTCTCTCTCTCTCTCTCTCTCTCTCTCTCTCTCTCTCTCTCTTCTCTCTCTCTCTCCTCTCACTCTCTCTCTCTCTCTCTCTCTCTCTCTCTCTCTCTCTCTCTCTCCTCTCTCTCTCTCTCTCTCTCTCTCTCTCTCTCTCTCTCTCTCTCTCTCTCTCTCTCTCTCTCTCTCTCTCTCTCTCTCTCTCTCTCTCTCTCTCTCTCTCTCTCAGCTAAAAACACTTTTGTACAGCTCTCAGTCAAACCGGCGACAGCTCCAAGTGTCGAAGAAACAAACAGGAAATTAACTTTGTCCTGGTGTAACAGGGAGCAACTGCCAGGAGAGCTGATTGGTCAAAAACAACTGCTGACAATTCCCCAAATTCCCGGTTTTATTGGCTGCGATATTACACGCGATATCAGTTCGTGTTGCTTCCTCCTTTCTTTTTTAATCAGCTCACAAGTTGATTACGGTTGTTTACGATCAACACTAACCCTGAGGATGACGGGACCTGGTTTCCTGTGATTTATTGTTTTGATTAATGTTTGTATTGAACACAAACACTACAATTCACAAGCAGGCAATGAAAATAAATACAATTAAAAAAGGAAACAAATATATACACACGGCCACAACTATGCATTACACATTATTATCTGTTTCTAACTTGTTCACAGCCTCAATTCACACACACACACACACACACACACACACACACACACACACACACACACACACACACACACACACACACACACACACACACACACACACACACACACACACACACACACACACCACACACACACACACACACACACACACACACACACACACACACACACACACACACACACACACACACACACACACACACACACACAACACACACACACGACACAACACACCACACACACACACACACACACACACACACACACACACACACACACCACACAACACACACACACCACAGTTGGGAGACATAAAAAGATCCTCACACACACATGCAGACACACACACATGCAGACACACACATGCCTGCACATGTACGGGCATCAAATAAATATGGCTGAGGACACACACAGTGATTCACGCACACACTCATGTAGGAGTGTGTGTGACGTGGATCGTGTGATGGCGACACATGGGCAGGTCTGAGCATCAGAACAGAGAGTGTGTGTGTCGTGATGTTGTGAGGCTGTGGGATGTCGCAGGTGAAGCATCACCTGGCAACTCAACGCCAGCGAGTGTGACCTCCATGTGACGCCCCGACAACACACACACACACACACACACACACACACGCATCCAGCACCAGACACTTTCTACGCTGCTATGGACATTCTTTTGCTCTAATGTACAGTTTAGGTTAGAAGTGATTATTTTGTATATTGACTGTTGTGCTTTTATTTATGTCTTTTAACGTGTGCATATGTATCAATGTGTCTGTTGAGAATGTATGTGTATACATATTTGTATATATATGTGTATTTTTTTTCATTCCTCAGGATTGTGGGAAACAGTATTTCGATCGCTCTGTCTGTACACACAAAATAAAAGATTGACAATTCAGTTGACTTTGACTTTAATAACATCCCAAGTTTACTTTAAACTCAACCTGAACACAAAGTATGTTCTTTAGCAATAGAGTGTTGCAAGAAAGAGTCCTAAAACCAGTGGCGGTTCTAGACCAATTTGACTGGGGGGGGCCACTGGGGGGCCAGTTATTTTCTGAGGGGGGGCCCAATAAATGCAGGACGAAAAAGAGAACGAGACAGTATGAAGTAATTGCGCATAAGAAAACAATGCAATACAGTTATTGGTATTTGTTTCAGTACACTTATTTATTTCAGATAGATCTTATAGTTATTACTGTTAGCTTCAGCTTAAGTTATAGTGCAATGTTTGCACTAACACCATATTTATATAAATAAAGGCAATGAAAAGTTACATCTCTACTTTACATAAGGGTGTCTGCACAATCTCACATTACAGCAACAACATCCTGAGTACCAGAAAATATACATTTAACAAAAAAACTAAAAAAACGTTTCATTGTTAGGGGGGCCACAGGGGGGTCAGAGGTCAGTGTTAGGGGGCACTGGCCCCCCCTAGAACCGCCCCTGCCTAAAACCCACAAATTAGTCAGCAGTTTACCGCTTCTGGTCTCAAGGTCAATGTTTTTTTAATGTGTTTTTGGTTCGATGCTGAAATAAAATCTGCAATGGGTTGGAGTTCTGCGGCAGCCTATGACAATACGTAATTGCTGCACCACTCTAAAGTACACACATCCTTTACTCAAGTAGAAGTACAGATCGTGTTTAAAAATAGTTAAGTAGAAGTACTGACTAAACTTCTTTACTCAAGTGAAAGTAAAGAGGCTTTGAAGTGTCCTTCAGTAAAAAGTACCCATAGCTAGCAGCTGCTTTAAAGAGTACCTGACCTCCCTTTATATTAATAGAACAATAATGTCATTGTTAGCTAATGAATGTTTCCATGGTGACCAACGGCAACATGACAACGTTTCCATTGGTCCCTCTTCTTTAGAGAAGACCAGGAAGTGATGGATACACGGATCGTGTTCCAACCAATAGGCACGCAGTGACTCTAAAGAATAATGACCACGCACCAAACACACATTCAGACTAAAGGAACCAGCTGTTTGGAAATGAGAGAAGTAGAAAGTGGTGTTGTCACGATACCAACATTTTGGTTTCGATACGAAGTCCAGTATTGTGATTCCGATTATTTTTCGATACTTTTCTTAAAAAAAAGGAAACAGTCTTAAATGTAATTATTGTGCTTTATCTCACACCAGAACCAGAGCACAAACTTTTAAACAATGAGAACAATAAATAAAATAAATGACTAGAATTTGTATAAAATACAATTAAGCGTCATCAAAACAACTTTTTAGTTTGTCTTTGTTGTCAACAAGCCGAGGCGCAGCGGCAGTTGCACCCCCACTTGCAGCCATGCTTCTCGTTTTCTCACATGCTCTGGCAGCTAGCGCGTGCACGAGAGAGGGGAGGCACTTGGAGCGTGCACGAGAGAGGGGAGGGACTTAGAGCGTGCTTGAGAGGGAGGGGCTGCAGGCACGGCTGCAGGCAGGGAGTGGAAGCATTCTTAAAGTACCGACAGTGGCGTTTCTATATGTACAAAAGTGGTGGGGCACAAAAAACTCAGATGTCTATATATACGCTTCTGCAGAGAGGTTCGTGGCTGGTGAGGCACTGGCTCTGATTCTTCAGGGTTACAAATATATTAAATCAAAATATAATATTATTTTCAAAAGCTTTTTTTGTCTGATGCTTCAATTACTTTTAAACAGACAGCTCAACAGAAGGATACCCACAAAAATGTAATTTTATCATTTAAATATTGAATTGTTCTCTCTTAGTAAGATCCCATCTTCAGTAACATGGCGGTCTTACCTTGACTTGAAGATGAAGTCCATTTGCCTATCCTTCTGGACAAACATCTCTATTACTTTTTTGTAAATGTCCTCCTTATGTTGCTTTTTTGTCGAGGGAAGCCATGCGCAGTTTACTTCCTGGTTTTAGGACGCCTCACTGCAGCTCTCTCTCCTCCTCTTCACACAAGCACACGTACATACAGCCAATCAGCTCTGAGTATGTGAGATGACGTATGGTGGGGATGGCAGCTCTTTGCCCCTCTGGTCATTATTTTTTGCCACATACATTAAATAGGAGAATACTCTGAGCATGCGCAGTGTAGTTTTTACAGTCACCGTTCACTTAGACAGTGAGAGGGAGGGGCAGGATCGGGTTTTGTCCGACATGGCTCTAAACAGCTCAATAGGCACACTGTAGACACTAATTAGAAGAACACAGACTGGAACAGCAATGAGACGAATCAGATGATTAAACATGATCTTAAAATATATTTCATATATTTTTTTATTTATTTTTTGCATTTTGTTGTAATCATTATTTTAATACTTTCTGCTGACACTAGGTGGGGCTGTGCCCCACCTGCCCCTAATGACCAGTCGCCACTGAGTACAGATACTAATGAAACGGAGGAATCGTAACGTTTTTAACGGCAGGGTATCGCGGTACCTTTCAAGTATCTGCACACCGCGCAACACTAGTAGAAAGAACAGGTATTTGTGTTAAAAATGTAAGAAGTCAAAGTAAAAAGTCGTCAGAAAAATAAGTATTGGAGTAAAGTACTGATACCAGAAACATGTACTTAAGTACAGTAACAAAGTATTTGGACTCCACTACTTCCCACCTCTGGTTATAATAAAGTCCAGCTACCTGACAGCACGGCCTCCACCAGGTCTCCCTCCTGGATCTGAGAGGCGGAGCGGAGCAGCTGCAGCACGTTCTCAGAGGTCTGGTCATGACGAAACAGCAGGATCTTCTCGTACATCCCGTAGAAACCACACTCTGGTATCTGACGAGACAGAACACAGAGACATTATCAACCAGCACCCAGAGGGAAACATCAGCTACACCATCTCTACTTTAAAGAGTCCTCTCCTGCTGCTGTTCAGGTGTATATCAGTATGTAGTGTCTCTACTTTAAAGAGTCCTCTCCTGCTGATGTTCAGGTGTATATCAGTATGTAGTGTCTCTACTTTAAAGAGTCCTCTCCAGCTGATGTTCAGGTGTATATCAGTGTGTAGTGTCTCTACTTTAAAGAGTCCTCTCCAGCTGATGTTCAGGTGTATATCAGTATGTAGTGTCTCTACTTTAAAGAGTCCTCTCCTGCTGATGTTCCTCAAACAGAACAACAGAAAACTGTGGCCTTTAATCGATCATAGAAAAACAGCTGTGCTTAATTGGACCGTACCATGTAGTGCATGCGCATAGGTGACAATCTTTTCTAGCTATTTAAAATGTAGTTGTTGTTCAGAGGTCAGAAATAGTAGAATATGTTGACCTATTTGATTTATTGTGTCTAATTATTTTTGAAATACACTTTGAATACATTTGGAGGTAGTTAGAATTACAATATTTAAGTTTATAAATAGTTGATTGACCTATGGGGAGGGGCTTACCAAATATAAACCTGATATATAAAAGTGATTTTTGGCTAGCTTTATGTGTTAATGTTTATTTTCTCTTTGTATTTCGGACTGGACGTCCATGTACCTTTGTTATTTCAGCGATTTTTGCTGTGAATAAAATCACTTAAGTAAACAAATGTCCCAATGTCTATCTCTCAATCTGTCTGTCCGTCCGTCCGTCCGTCCGTCCGTCCGTCCGTCTCTCTCACTGTCCGTCCGTCTGTCCGTCTCTCTCACTCACTGTCCGTCCGTCCGTCCGTCCGTCCGTCCGTCTGTCTGTCTCTCTCACTGTCCGTCTGTCTGTCTGTCTGTCTGTCTGTCTGTCTCTCTCACTGTCTGTCCGTCTGTCTGTCTGTCTCTCTCACTGTCCGTCTGTCTGTCTGTCTGTCTGTCTGTCTGTCTGTCTCTCTCACTGTCTGTCCGTCCGTCTGTCTGTCTCTCTATCTACAGTAACTATCTGTCTGTCTGTCTGTCTGTCTGTGTCTATCTGTCTCTCTCACTGTCTGTCTCACTGTCTGTCTGTCTCTCTGTCTCTCTCACTGTCTGTCTGTCTGTCTGTCTGTCTGTCTGTCTGTCTCTCTGTCTCTCTCACTGTCCGTCCGTCCGTCTTCCGTCCGTCCGTCTCTCTGTCCGTCTCTCTGTCCGTCTCTCTGTCCGTCTCTCTGTCCTCTCTCTGTCCGTCTCTCTGTCTCTCTCTCTGTCCGTCTCTCTGTCTGTCCGTCCGTCCGTCCGTCCGTCCGTCTCTCTCACTGTCTGTTCGTCCGTCTGTCCGTCCGTCTATCTCACTGTCTGTCCGTCCGTCTGTCTCTCCGTCTCTCCGTCCGTCTATCTATCTATTTCGTCTGACTCTAAACATCTTATTAATTCCTTAGTTATTGAATCGATACTTTCTGTAACAACCTGCACATGCGAACAAACAGAAGGTTATAGGTGTCAGATGTATTTATGTGAATCACGGGCTGTGGTTATTTTATTACTATAAACCTGAAGAAATATGGGCCATTCTTTAATTCCGGTGGTGCCAATAAGCAAATTCAAATTACAGAGTGATCGAGAGAGAGAAGAGAAAGAATACACTTTGATCTTGATCAGCAGAGGAATAAATAATTCAAATTATCCTCAGGAGCTGATGGACAGAATAATTTAAGAGAATAAATTAATACAAAAACAGTAATGTAGTGCATCTATCAGAAAGTGAACTCTATTAAAGCCGCCACGTTAATGTTGTGAACTTCTGGTAATTACCTGACAAGACCGCGATGATCCAATCAAATTAATACATATTATCCTGACAGTCGTATTACGTTATCTGGGGATTAATTATGTTCACAGGCCTTGTTCCATCTTTGAAGAATTCAACTAGAAAAAGTCATAATTTCACCAATAAACGACTAGAAATGTCATACAGATGTGACAATATATAAAGCTTAATTTCTTACAAACACACACACACACACACACACACACACAGCGGAGTGAAACCACAGGAAGTTATAGGTGCAGGTCTGTTATGTGGAGGATCGATGGGGTGTCGCTGAAACGAGCAACACAGATCGACCGACTGCTGAGACTGCTATCGACCACACACACACACACACACACACACACACACACACACACACACACACACACACACACACACACACACACACACACACACACACACACACACACACACACACACACACACACACACAACACACACACACACACACACACACACACACACACACACACACACACACACACACACACACACACACACACACACACACACACACACACACACACACACACACACACACACACACACACACACACACACACACACACACACACACACACAACACACACACACACACACACACACACACACACACACACACACACACACACACACACACACACACACACACACACACACACACACACACACACACACACACACACACACACACACACACACACACACACACACACACACACACACACACACACACATATCACTTCAGGGGAAATTACATTGACTTACATATATTTCCTGGAGACTTATCCTAACCTTAACCAAGTCATCACCCTAAAATTAATGATTCTCCTTATGGGGACCTCCATTATGTCCCCATAAGGGAGGCGAGTCCCCAGACATGTGTAAACAGATACACACACACACACACACACACACACACACACACACACACACACCAGTGAAAGAAAAAGATTACAAAAGCGTAAACAATAACAATATAACATAAACGTCAAATATACTATTATTATTAAGTAAACTGTCTATACCGGAACTCAAGCTCCTATTGGCTGGCGCTCCAACACATTTTACGTGATAGCGTAAGGGGCGGGACATCTGTAAGCTGGTGACCAATCACAACAGAGCCGGCCAGCTAACCAATCAGAACAGACTGGGCTCTGGTTTCAGACAGAGGGTGAAAAGAGGTGCTGCAGCACAGGCAGAATGAGACAAATAAAGAGCCTTTCGAACATTAAAGCATGGAGAAGAAGAAGAGAGTTTATTAAGAAATAGGAGGATGTGATGAAGACCATAATATAGAGGAAGAGGAGGAGGAGGAGAACATGATGAAGAGGAGCAGACTCTTCACTGTTCTTGCTCTCATGCAGACCTTCACCTCTATTCCTCTCTCTGCTTTTCAATAGCCTCCTCAACAATACACTTCATAAATGCATCTTTGGGTGTGCGTGTGTGTGTGTGTGTGTGTGGTGTGTGTGTGTGGTGTGTGTGTGTCACCATAGCAGCAGTGCTAGTCTTGTTGTCATGGCAGCAAGAACTCAAGGCTGATTCCCCTTTCCTCCGTCTCTCTCCGTTCCATGCAGTTCAATTATTGCATATATTGATATATTGGTTTAATATTATGCTATAGTACATTCAGTGCAGAGAGTATTAGACCAGTCCTGCAAGGCATTGTGGGTATTGTAGTCTTGCAACACTGGCCCTGCAATGACAAGTCCAAATGACTGATGTGAGACGGGTATATCAACAAAGGAGGTGTGTATTCTAGATCTTCATTCAATGGGCAGGAGAGGACTCTTTAAAGTAGAGACACTACATACTGATATACACCTGAACATCAGCAGGAGAGGACTCTTTAAAGTAGAGACACTACATACTGATATACACCTGAACATCAGCAGGAGAGGACTCTTTAAAGTAGAGACACTACACACTGATATACACCTGAACATCAGCAGGAGAGGACTCTTTAAAGTAGAGACACTACATACTGATATACACCTGAACATCAGCAGGAGAGGACTCTTTAAAGTAGAGACACTACATACTGATATACACCTGAACACCAGCAGGAGAGGACTCTTTAAAGTAGAGACACTACATACTGATATACACCTGAACATCAGCAGGAGAGGACTCTTTAAAGTAGAGACACTACATACTGATATACACCTGAACATCAGCAGGAGAGGACTCTTTAAAGTAGAGACACTACATACTGATATACACCTGAACATCAGCAGGAGAGGACTCTTTAAAGTAGAGACACTACATACTGATATACACCTGAACATCAGCAGGAGAGGACTCTTTAAAGTAGAGAAACTACATACTGATATACACCTGAACATCAGCAGGAGAGGACTCTTTAAAGTAGAGACACTACATACTGATATACACCTGAACATCAGCAGGAGAGGACTCTTTAAAGTAGAGACACTACACACTGATATACACCTGAACATCAGCAGGAGAGGACTCTTTAAAGTAGAGACACTACATACTGATATACACCTGAACATCAGCAGGAGAGGACTCTTTAAAGTAGAGACACTACATACTGATATACACCTGAACATCAGCAGGAGAGGACTCTTTAAAGTAGACACTAAATACTGATATACACCTGAACATCAGCAGGAGAGGACTCTTTAAAGTAGACACTAAATACTGATATACACCTGATCATTGAATCTATAAAATAAGCTGTAGGTACCATTGTTATATTTAAGTGCAGTGACTCTGATCAGGAACTCGTCGTCACCACTAATAAAAACCTCTCTTTTTTCCAAACCGTCCACTTAGAGGCCGAAAACAGCTCGTTTCAAATTGACCAAATGTCAATTTTCTTTCCCTCGTCATTCGACCGCAGCTCCAACATGAAAATCATCCGCAGCGGAGATGATGCGCGGCGCTTCGCCTGGAACACATAATGGGTATGAGAGTGGACCATCACCATGACGACAGTACATGCTGCATGATGCGGTTTATAAAGGTGTGTGCGCGTGTGTGTGTGTGTGTGTGTGTGTCATCATTATTGGTTAGTGACATCATCAGTGACAGTGCATCAGATATAGTTGTACGTGTGCGTTAAATGGGCAGAAATATGCATATATTTATGTGTTTATGGTACATATATGTATGTATTTATTATGTTCATCTTTAATATTCACCAGATTAACTAAATAATCCAGGAAAGAGTTTGAATCGAAGTACAATATATACCTTACACTATATATAGTGTACAGGTATTTGTACGTGATTGTATTCCACCATTGAGATTTAATATCTGCCTGCCTTAACATTAATGTATACAAGAGATCACAATACACCTCATATTACAAGGCTAAAAGCAAGTCATGTGGTTTATGCAGAAATACCACCTGATATCTTAGTTATTGAAACAATGGAGCTCAATAGGCGCTTTCACACCGGAGTACTTTTCCCGTTTAGTTCCGATAGTTCCTGGAATTTTGCGTTCACACCAAAAAGAGAACTTAGTTCAGAGAACTTGTACCCCATGTGTCGTGCCTGCCAGAGCCGGTGCCTGCTAGAGGTGGTACTATCCTGGGGAGGAAAAAGTACCCAATGTCTGATTGGCTGGGCGAATTTCAAACCACGCCCCTTAAAACTCTGAAAAGTTTTTTGAAGCCGAAATTGTATTTGCTGGCATTAGCATTATTAGCATTATTAGCATTATTAGCATTAGCATTAACCCCGCGCAGAAACGCAGAGAGACTAACTTATGGCAACACAAAAGAAAACATGGGAGCGGTGGAGATGAGGAGGTGTCGGCGTTCTGGAGATTTACTCGGAAGCCTTCCCCAACTCCGGGGACTTCCGGCCGGGGACTCCGGGCGGCAGTATACGCCGTGAAGTGGTTTGCGGCCTGCCAGTAAACCCAAAGCAGCAGAAGAAGAAGAAGTGACGTCATTTGCGTAATCTTCCCTCAGGGACTTATTCCGGTGTGAACGCGATCTGCACGTAGTTCCAGGGGGGAACTAAGTGCGGCAAAGTACTTGGTATGAAAGCGGCTTATGGCACAGAGAAGCACAACTTCTATACACTCCTCATTTGTAGATACAATAAGGGGGTGAATTCACGCATTGTTTGCATGATTTGTGTACAAAAGCTGTACGAATAAGACAAAAGGAAACCGAGTACTTATGACATAGGTAAGCAAATAGTACCTGAAGGCATCTGTGCTGTTTGAGTAAAAGAAAGAATAATAGAACTTTGAGCTTAAACTAAAACAGAAATTAAAGAAATGTCTCTCATTATTCTGTGTTGTTCGTACAAACCCAACATTCATACTTTGTCCCCTTGCAACCGCACCCCCTGTGTGTATGCACATGAGATGGGCAGATATTAACAAAACCAATAAAGAATATCAACAGGTTTTGAGGAAAGAATGGAAAAAAATAAATGGCGAAAGACGGAGAGAACGAGAAGGAGAATCAGATGAAGGGAAAGATGAATAAAGAGACATGAATATAAAAAAGTGAAAAGATGAAAGAGACGGAACAATGGTACACACACACACACCTCTTCTCTGCTACTTCATTCAGTGCAAGTGTGTGTGTGTGTGTGTGTGTGTGTGTGTGTGTCACACAATGGTCCTCAGAAGGACACTTCACAGCCACAATCATCATCAGTTGCCAGGCAACAAGGAAAAACTGCAACTGACTGAAACACAGCACAGACTGCTTTATTATTACTGTTACAGAGTGACAGAGGTGTGCGTGCGTTGTGTGCGTGTGTGTGTGTGTGTGTGTGTCTGCTCGCATGTGTGTGTGTGTGTGTGTGTGTGTGTGTGTGTGTGTGTGTGTGTGTGTGTGTGGAGTGTGTGGTGTGTGTGTGTGTGTGTGTGTGTGTGTGTGTGTGTGTGTGTGTGTGTGTGTGTGTGCGCGTGTGTGTTGGACAGTGTTCGTGTCATTGCTGGCAACAAAAGATATTTCCCGTCAGAAAGCAGAGGTCTGGACGTCATATATCTTCTATTTTATCCGTGCTAATGTTGGCATTCTGTATTTTGTCAATACTGACGTCAATCACAACCATTATCTGACAGCCAATGAGAAAGCAGCTACACGCACACACTTGAGTCCAAGCAGACTTTTTGGGCCTCGAGTCCTTCAGTGAAATATTTATAGGAAGAAATACTTAGATTTTCTACAGCGTGACAGTATGACTTCTTGTATAAAAAAGCCTTTCACACACACCTGTTTTCACACACACACACACACACACACACACACACACACACACACACACACACACCTCTTGTTAATCAGTACATTTTGTGCCATTTGAAGTGTTAAGTGTTGCATGTTGTGAGCGATGTCACACAGGTTTGGTGTGTGAACAGGTGACCTGGTGTACCTTAGAATCCTCTATAGAACACACAACAACCTGATAAACACTTTAACCAAACAACCTATATTTGTGTGTGTGTGTGTGTGTGTGTGGTGTGTGTGTGTGTGTGTGTGTGTCGCACAGTGTCAAGCTGTTAACATCCTGCCTCTCAGGTTTCAGTACGTGTTGCTTCGCACTTTGGGGAAATTATGTGATTTTCACCTGAAATGAGTCGATTAGTGAATCTGAACGGAGATTATAAAAAAGTCACATGACCCAGGTGGCAAATGGAGCTGCGGAAAAATGAAGCCCATGGAGAAAGAAGTGACACAAACATGCAGTTCCCCCGATGGCCGCTAGAGGCATCTCCAGAAACCACCATGTTAAAGTGACCTCATTTTACAGCAGAAATTAACATGAAAGGTCACCTATTGTGCAACATCCTCTTCTCCATGTCTCTTCTACATCACCATGTGTCCCCTCTTCTTCATGTCTCTTCTACATCAACATGTGTCCCCGCTTCTCCATGTCTCTTCTACATCAACATGTGTCCCCGCTTCTCCATGTCTCTTCTACATCAACATGTGTCCCCGCTTCTCCATGTCTCTTCTACATCAACATGTGTCCCCGCTTCTCCATGTCTCTTCTACATCAACATGTGTCCCCTCTTTTTCATGTCTCTCCTACATCAACATGTGTCCCCTCTTCCTCATGTCTCTTCTACATCAACATGTGTCCCCTCTTCTCCATGTCTCTTCTACATCAACATGTGTCCCCTCTTCTTCGTGTCTCTTCTACATCAACACGTGTCCCCTCTTCTTCGTGTCTCTTCTACATCAACACGTGTCCCCTCTTCTTCGTGTCTCTTCTACATCAACACGTGTCCCCTCTTTTTAATGTCTCTCCTACATCAACATGTGTCCCCTCTTCTCCATGTCTCTTCTACATCAACACGTGTCCCCTCTTCTTCATGTCTCTTCTACATCAACATATGTCCCCTCTTCTTCATTTCTCTTCTACATCAACATGTGTCCCCTCTTCTCCATCAACATGTGTCCCCTCTTCTCCATGTCTCTTCTACATCAACATGTGTCCCCTCTTCTTCATGTCTCTTCTACATCAACATGTGTCCCCTCTTCTTCATGTCTCTTCTACATCAACATGTGTCCCCTCTTCTCCATGTCTCTTCTACATCAACATGTGTCCCCTCTTCTTCATGTCTCCTTTACATCAACATGTGTCCCCTCTTCTCCATGTCTCTTCTACATCAACATGTGTCCCCTCTTCTTCATGTCTCTTCTACATCAACATGTGTCCCCTCTTCTTCATGTCTCTTCTACATCAACATGTGTCCCCTCTTCTCCATGTCTCTTCTACATCAACATGTGTCCCCTCTTCTTCATGTCTCCTTTACATCAACATGTGTCCCCTCTTCTCCATGTCTCTTCTACATCAACATGTGTCCCCTCTTCTCCATGTCTCTTCTACATCAACATGTGTCCCCTCTTCTTCATATCTCTTCTACATCAACATGTGTCCCCTCTTCTCCATGTCTCTTCTACATCAACATGTGTCCCCTCTTCTTCATGTCTCTTCTACATCAACATGTGTCCCCTCTTCTTCATGTCTCTTCTACATCAACATGTGTCCCCTCTTCTTCATGTCTCTTCTACATCAACATGTGTCCCCTCTTCTTCTTGTCTCTCCTACATCAACATGTGTCCCCTCTTCTTCATGTCTCTTCTACATCAACATGTGTCCCCTCTTCTTCATGTCTCTTCTACATCAACATGTGTCCCCTCTTCTTCATGTCTCTTCTACATCAACATGTGTCCCCTCTTCTTCATGTCTCTTCTACATCAACATGTGTCCCCTCTTCTTCTTGTCTCTCCTACATCAACATGTGTCCCCTCTTCTTCATGTCTCTTCTACATCAACATGTGTCCCCTCTTCTCCATGTCTCTTCTACATCAACATGTGTCCCCTCTTCTCCATGTCTCTTCTACATCAACATGTGTCCCCTCTTCTTCATGTCTCTTCTACATCAACATGTGTCCCCTCTTCTTCATGTCTCTTCTACATCAACATGTGTCCCCTCTTCTTCGTGTCTCTTCTACATCAACATGTGTCCCCTCTTCTTCGTGTCTCTTCTACATCAACATCAGCAACAAGGTACCCTTATCACCTGAATCTCCTCTAGAGCTCCATTGAGTTCTTTGTAACCAGATGTCTCTCAGAGGGGCGTGGGGAGGGGCTCCTTGTTTTCATCTAAAGTCACAGACAGAGAATCAGCACTTTGGAAACAGGGCTGAAACAGAGGGGATTATGGGTAATGCTGCAATGATCTGTTTGGTGTTTCAGCCAATCAGAGACAGGCTCTGGATATATCTGAGACCTGTAATATATTGATGAAAACAGTAGAGACACTACATACTGATATACACCTGAACATCAGCAGGAGAGGACTCTTTAAAGTAGAGACACTACATACTGATATACACCTGAACAGCAGCAGGAGAGGACTCTTTAAAGTAGAGACACTACATACTGATATACACCTGAACATCAGCAGGAGAGGACTCTTTAAAGTAGAGACACTACATACTGAAATACACCTGAACATCAGCAGGAGAGGACTCTTTAAAGTAGAGACACTACATACTGATATACACCTGAACATCAGCAGGAGAGGACTCTTTAAAGTAGAGACACTACATACTGATATACACCTGAACATCAGCACGAGAGGACTCTTTAAAGTAGAGACACTACATACTGATATACACCTGAACATCAGCAGGAGAGGACTCTTTAAAGTAGAGACACTACATACTGATATACACCTGAACATCAGCAGGAGAGGACTCTTTAAAGTAGAGACACTACATACTGATATACACCTGAACATCAGCAGGAGAGGACTCTTTAAAGTAGAGACACTACATACTGATATACACCTGAACATCAGCAGGAGAGGACTCTTTAAAGTAGAGACACTACATACTGATATACACCTGAACATCAGCAGGAGAGGACTCTTTAAAGTAGAGACACTACATACTGATATACACCTCAACATCAGCAGGAGAGGACTCTTTAAAGTAGAGACACTACATACTGATATACACCTGAACATCAGCAGGAGAGGACTCTTTAAAGTAGAGACACTACATACTGATATACACCTGAACATCAGCAGGAGAGGACTCTTTAAAGTAGAGACACTACATACTGATATACACCTGAACATCAGCAGGAGAGGACTCTTTAAAGTACAGACACTGATATACACCTAAACATCAGCAGGAGAGGACTCTTTAAAGTAGAGACACTACATACTGATATACACCTGAACATCAGCAGGAGAGGACTCTTTAAAGTAGAGACACTACATACTGATATACACCTGAACATCAGCAGGAGAGGACTCTTTAAAGTACAGACACTGATATACACCTAAACATCAGCAGGAGAGGACTCTTTAAAGTACAGACACTGATATACACCTGAACATCAGCAGGAGAGGACTCTTTAAAGTACAGACACATATAAAATAAGCTGTATTAGCAGTTGTGAAATTGCCGTTTCGATCTTGAATGTCTTGATGTTTTGCATGGAAGAACAACACTGTGGGGTTTTTCTCAGAGTTGGTGTTGAGAGAGAAATCACATTCATAACATCATGGGAGAAAAACAAGCTCGCATTCACAACCTCGTCACAGATTGTCCTCGGCTTGTTTACGTGATAAAATGGAAATCTATCACATTCATTAGGACACTGACACTGTCTGTGTGTGCGTGTGTGCGTGTGTGTGTGTGTGTGTGTGTGTGGGTGCGTGTGTGTGCGTGCGTGTGCGTGACGTTTATTTGTGAATGCTTGGCAACAGCGTCAGTTCATCAAGCAAAACTCCCAGCAGAAACCAGAGCCCCTGCAGAGCGAGCAAACCAAAGCAGAATCCATCCTGTTTGCACCCAGAAGTGATGCAGTGAGTCACCGCACTGACTAACACTAACTTACAGCCTCACACACATGCAGGGCAACGCTGCTGAACACATCGCCACCAGCCATCAGAGACTCGTCCATAAATCATTAATCTCTTATTGTATCCCCCGTGTTCAAGTTCAAATTCGACTACTTTCTGTTTTTATGACATAAGAATGGATTTGAGCAATAACTTAAGGACGCCCGTGAAAGTCTGTATGTTTTTATTAAAGGTGGGGTCGGTCATTTTGGAGAAACCGGCTCGAGTGGCTAGAATTTGAAAATACACAGCCGGAAGAAATCTGCCACTTCCTCTCAGAGCCCCTCCCCCAACACACATGACCAATGAGGGCACGAGATCAGTGTGTGCCCAGATGGAAGGCTGACAGGCAGGCAGGCCGTCCAGTTACTTTAGCCGGCTCAGATGATTGGTCGAGCTTTTTACAGCGCCACTAATGACATTTTTTTAATGGATTTTTTGCCAAAGCTTAAAAGCACTTAAAAGCATTCTATGGAATATAACAACAAGCCGTCGAGCCGCTTTCTCAAACTTACCTACCCCACCTTTAAGGTTCAGTGCTTTGCAAATACATCAGAAATCTAAATCTCTTACAATGTTATGTTACTCTAAACTTAGCATGCTGGAAACAGCTATGTTCACAAAATGGCGGCTTTTAATCTACTCCCCCCCCCTTATTGTCACCTCAACGGTACTGAATGTGGTATGGATGGCTCAGGCCAATGTAAGATAAGCAGGACATCAACATATCCATCCAACCATCTATCTATTGATCCATACATCCATCCACAAATGTCTCCATCCATCCATATATCTCCATAAATCCATCTAATAATTCATCCATCCATCCATCCATCCATCCATCCATCAAGCCATCCATCAAGCCATCCATCCATCAAGCCATCCATCCATCCATCCCTCCATATCTCCATAAATCCATCGAATAATTCATCCATCCATCCATCCATTCATCCATCCATAAATCCATCCATCCATCCATCCATCCATCCATAAATCCATCCATCCATCCATAAATCCATCCATCCATCCATAAATCCATCCATCCATAAATCCATCCATCCATACATCCATCCATCCATACATCAAGCCATCCATCCATCCATCCATAAATCCATCAAGCCATCCATCCATCCATCCATCCATCCATAAATCCATCCATCCATCCATCCTTCAATACATCCATCAGATGCAGGTTTTTGAATCTATATTTTGCCCGTTAATGCCATCACGACAGTACTAGATGGATGTACTATAAATATATCAATGTACAACTGCAGCCACCCATCCATTCTAGCTAGCCATGCTAACATTATTCATACTGTGAGAAGTCAGACGCCCGGACGCTAATGCAATATTTGCCGGGAAATAAACGGCTTAATAACTTTAAATAATGATCAAATAAAGAATGTAAATAGTTGCCTCACCTTGTTATTGTTGATACCGTTATGTACTGAGGCGGAGAAATAAACAACAACTGATTCTTCCTTCCAACTCCTAATTGAGCATCACACTTTCGACAGCAGCACATTTCAAACAACAACAATGTGACTGTGTTGTTGTTGTTGTTGTTGTTGTGTGTCATTGTGTTGGACAATAAGCTACCAAAGACCATGGCTCACTTGATGAATCCATTACGAGGTCAAATATGCTGATCTTCCGAACACATACATACAAATGTAGTTTCTGTGTTTCGCGTTCATGGAATACTTTGGTTTAACCGCCCAACATAGTTCAGGACAACCTTCATGCGATTCCCTTTTCCAAAACAACACATGTCCGTGAACCTCTGGTGTGCGAAGATCGATGAACTGCAGACAAGCTGTGTCACACGGAGACCCGTCAGGTCGCATGTGCTGTCATCGACTCAGAGCAGTGTCTCTACAGACCGAACATGATCCATGCTATTGAATATTCACACACACACACACACACACACACACACACACACACACACACACACACACACATCTCTGCAATCTCCAATAAAAACAGGAAGTGATTCATTTCTACTAATACTTTTAAAGCAGGTTCAAAACATGGCTAACGTTTTAGCATTTGTGAACGAGTGTGTGAACGTGTGTGTGAACGTGTGTGTGAACTATCAATGTCAGCTCGTGCCTATGAGTGTGTCTCGTCTGTCATATTCTGCAATTCATTTATTATGTGGGTGTTCTTTTTGAAATGTGCGTTATAAAAACAGCTGAATGCAATGTAGGCCAAACGTCAGGTTAGTAGAACGGCCAAAGGTCCTTCGTAGGTAAACACCTTAAATGCAGACCTCGTCGGGTATTGGAGTCATATTTCAAGATCAAAGTTTTAAATTTAAAAACAAAAAGAAATTCTGTCAAATTAAAAAGGTAAATATGATATGTGTTGTCAAAGAAACAACATGGTTTCACTTTGTACGGTAAGATCAAAATCATCACAACAGACGCAACACGAGACGTTCGGTGTCGCCGGCACGTTGTGCAACTTGAACATAAGTTTCTTAAAGGAGAGAATGGCCTCCGACTTCCTGTTTGGTCACATGGTTCACTCATTGCATCATGTTGGAGGTCTTCATGGACACGTTGCAATCCATCACATGACCGAGGTTCAATATGTAGATCACATGATGACAACTCACCTGTCTCCATGACAACTGGGCAAGCACGTGCCATTTGTTTTTGGGATACAATCTCAGTTCTACGCCACAACAGTGTATTATGAGTGCCACACATCTGCATAATGGCCACGTAGAGAAACAAGGGGCCTGGGAGGGCTGCCGATGACAGGAACCATGCGTAGCTGTGTTTTCACTCTCGACTTCTTGTGTCTTATGTCTTTATTCTGGAGAATTGCTTTAAACACGTATTTTTGGAACCCACCTGTTTTTACTTGTGGGTCAAAATTGAATTATAACTTCCAACCTATTTTTAAAAATGCAACCTTATTTCTAACTGAATGTTTACTGTTACTGAGTAGCAGAAAACATATATATATATATCTGTCAAGTATATGTCCAAAAAGTACTTCAGTGCCATCTTTTATTAAATGTACTTTCCACCACACATGCACTCTAAACTCATGTTCATGCTGCTAGTTTAACTTTTGGCACACCCTCACAAGTTTACACGGTGTCACGCGGACTTCTCTCTCGGTTACCTTCTGGTCCACGATGGAGCACGCCACCTCGCGCACCTGGCTGAGGCTGAGCTCCGCGGCGTCCAGAAGCACCGGCTCGCGGCTCAGCCCGATCTGGATGTGGAAGGAGATCACATCCCCTCCTCCTCCTCCATTTCCTCCACCTCCTCCCCCGGTGCCGGTGTTGTTGGTCCCCCCTGAGAAGATGAGCGGGCTGGGCGCACGGATCAGCGGAGGAGCACTCATAAGAGCCTTTTCCCCGGTGTTCTCCAACGCTGCCAGGAAACAATTACGGTAAAACACCGCACAGCTGGCCGATTGAATAGGGAAATAATGCACCGGGGGAAGTTCTAGGTCCAGGTGGAGGGAGGGCGGGATGTGTAAAGCTGGAGAAGTGCACGGGCGGACGGAACTCCTAAAAAGCGTGAAAAGAAAAGCGCAAAAAGCGAAAGTGTTTCCAACAGAAAAAAACGCCTGAACTACAACGGAAGAAGTGAGAGGGCACGCGCAGAGAAGCCGCGAGGAAAGACACAGTGGCGGGATGTGGATACAGAGGGAATAAAAAGAGCCATAATGACTACATGACTGGACCAGAGAACAGCGTGGTGACAGACGTCAACAGTGGCTGGAGAGGAGGAGGAAGAGGAGGAGGAAGAGGAGGAGAGGGAAGCATCCTGGATTGATGGATGAAGGGAAGGATGCAGAGACAGAGTTAATAGTCATGGATTTCAATTGAAAAGTGACTTTAATATGTAAATGTATATTTAATCATCCATTCCGGCACAATTCATGTATAATATCCTGCTTTGTGTTTTATACATGTTCATTTGTATTTCCATAAGTGTATATTTTTGAATGCTATTTTATTTCTATTCGCATTGTTTAGTTCTAGTCTTTTCATTTCTCCAATGCCTTGTCTTTTTACGCTGCTGCAACGCAAACTTTTCCCATTGGTATCGACTTCTTATCTTATCTTAAATATGTGTCTGTTGATTGTGTGTATATATATTTGTATTTTGTATTCCTCTCGATTGTGGGAAACAGTATTTCGATCTGTCGGTACACACAAACTGAAACATTGACTTTGACTAAATACTGACACGCACAGGTGGATATGGAGACTCGATTGCCTGTTGAAAAATCTGTAAAATAAAACTTAAGATCTTCGAGAAACTTGTGATTTTTGCTGGAATAAATAGTTCTGAACATTAAAATACGGGCGAATAATCTTTCAAAACAATCCAAAGAACAAGTCATGGATAAAAGAAAAACACCTTTAGAGGAAGAGTTGGTTTGGAGAAAGTGATTTAAATATAGATATATACTGTGCCTGTTGAATACTGTTGAATATGAAGATCTGCAGAAGAAAAGAAACGTGTCATGAAGTCATGGGACACACGTCATCCCCAAAGTGAACCAAACAGATCGTAGGAGAGACAGAACAAGTAGATTGATACATTTATTTCGAACAAGTAAAATTCATAATTACAAAATAAATGTTGCAGTGCATAGTCATGTAGAGAAATCAAAACAAAAAAGACCTTTACAACAACAACAACTAACCTAAACGATTTATTTATAATCTATAATCATTATCATTTGTATGCATTATTATTGATATTATTAGTATTATTAATCGGCTTTACCTGTTGATTGACATACACACATATACACTGATATAGATACAAAGCATAAGGAAGGACACGTTAAAGAATGAACGCTTAATACCTGACGAGTGCAAAGATGGATGAAATAAGATGTGTGATGGAGGATATTTGGTGACCTTCTGACCTCTGACCTTCTCTGCAGTCCAGAGACAGCAGCATGTTGTTCTATTACAAACAGCTCTGTGTTGTGTTCAATGACCACTGTCTCATCCATCTATCCATCCACCCATCTATCTATCCACCCATCCATCTATCCATCCATCCACCCATCCATCTATCTATCTATCCATCCATCCATCCACCCATCCATCTATCCATCCATCTATCCATCTTTTGCAGAGACTAAGTGTGTTGGTTGCTAGGAAACACACAGACGCACACACACACACACACACGTATACACACAAAGACACTCCTGTCTGCCAGCCCTCCCACGCTTCAACCTTGCCTCTATTACTTCCATTTATTACCAAGGATGAAGCCAGAATTGTGGCATATGTGTGTGTGTGTGTGTGTGTGTGTGTGTGTGTGACCAAACAGCTTCTGAGAATGTCATAATAAGTACATATTGTTATTATGAACATTAACTTGTGTGAGGACTCGTTTCTCCAACAACACTTCCTTAACACAAACATCCAGCCCCACGGCCTGCATGTTACTGTGAATGGATATGTTCCCGATCAACGTGCACACGGGACGTTTCATGACAAATGGGTTAGTGTAAAACCGCTTTACATGTACGTAGACTGTACTTGTATTTGTTTAGATGTCATTGAGGTTTTTTGTGGTTTTTTAAAGCTTTAAAATTGACCAAAGAAATGACGGATCTGTAGTTGAGAATTTCCATATTTAAAACGAGACAAAAGTGAATGCAAATATTGTTTTTGATTGTATTCATATTGATTTGATGTTCTGAAGCTTTGGTTCAGATCTTTCTTCGATCAGAGACGCTGCCAGGTCTGCTCTGATTGGTCAGCTGGCCCGCTCTGTTGTGATTGGTCAAGAAAAGCAGACTTTTAGACATTTGATTCAATCCAACTTTGTTCTGTAGAAAAATAAGGGCAGCTGTCAAGAGAGTAAACACATTTTAATTGAGTGACGGCGTCTTTCTGAAACATCATTTTGTGTCGTAGGTTAGATATTTTAGTAATCAGGTCTCTTGGGGATTAATCCAGGTGCGACAGATTAACCCGGACAAAGTGATTTGCTCAAACACGAGATGATTATATTCTCCCGAGAGAGAGTGACCTCCAGCCGTAATCCCATCACAGGAAGTGCTAACGGTGAGATCTAATACATGTGATGCTTTATCGTCACATTTAAAGCGTGGCGTGTGGCGCAGTGGGTTGTGCGTATGTGTGGCGCAGTGGGTTGTGCGTAGGTGTGGCACAGTGGTTTGAGTACAGGTTCAAACCCCACTGCAGTCAGCATGTCGTTGTGTCCCTGAGACGCTTCACCCCAAAGTGCTCGTGTGGGGATTGCCCACAGTGTTGAGCATACTCAACACTGTGGGACACAAGTGTCACGTAATGTCAAATCCTCGTTGTCCTGGATTCCTCTCAGAGATCTCAGCGTGACAGAGTTCAGCGTCCTGTGGATCCACACTGGAAAAATGCCGCTCCAAAATCAAGTAAAAGAATAATGAAAACAACTTATTTTCGTTTGTAATAAGTACAAAAACCTTCCGAAGTGAAGATTTGCTCGGTTAGAGTTCTCGAAATAAGACGGCATATGTAGATAAATCCCATCTTCTGATTGGCTGGGAGAACTCATGTTGAACGTTACCCGGATCAGGAAACGTTGTTACAAAATAAGCTGAAATGCTCAAAGGTGTCAGTGAGTGATTTTCCAAAAATAACTAGTTTTTCAAATCAAGTAAGATTTATTTGCTAAAACAAGATTAAGCATCTTTAACAAAAACCACAGCAGCTTAAAGAACTCGTTTCATTTGAGATACGAAATTAGATGTTTTAAGAGTCGTGAAGAAGTATTGTCGAAAACAAGACCCGATATCTCTCTGCAGCGTTACCTCTTCAGTTGATATGTGTTCTATCGAGTAAAGACATATTCTGACTATGTATTAGAGACCATTGCTTCTCAAAGTGTGGTCCGTGAGCGCCCCCTAGTGGTCCGTGAGTATATTGGTAACATTTCACATTTGAAATAAATAAATACATTTAAGTTTTCCGCACTCTCGCGGGAATATCTCGGCAATGGAACGAGCTTAAGTTTCACTTTCTATTGCATGATAAAGCCCAGCGCAACACCTTCGTCACACATGTTGCCACTTGTTTGTACCATTTCCAGGCGATTTATAATCTGTTCTAGAAAAACGATGTGTTTTGGGATATTTGTGGAGTTAGGTGGTCCGCGAGTGTTTTTTTTATTGGTTAAGTGGTCCTTGGTCCCGATATCTCTCTGCAGTGTTACCTCTTCAGTTGATATGTGTTCTATCGAGTACAGACATATTCTGACTAGGTATTAGACGCATGCACTTGGCAAGATTTTGACTTTTTACAGTGCATCCGGGCTGAACATGACCAGAACGCCATGCGTATTAATACAGACGTGTGTTGGAACAGTACGACGGAGGTGAGTCAGAGATGATGATGCATTGGCCGACTTGTATTAGTCAGCAGCGAAGACACAAAGAGAGCAGACTGGAAGCACAACAGCACTCACAGCATTTTCTTTTGTACAAATGACTCCAACCCCGTTATCGTTTTCCTGGCAAACATTATGTCGTGTTTCCTATTCATACATTTAGACTCAAGATGCAAAAGAGTGCCATTATTGCACTTCAAGCCACGAAACACATGTTAGTGCTGACCTTCACTATTCAAAGACTCAAAAGACATCAAGATAAAAAAAAATTGGAAAGTTAGGAAACGTTCAATCTGTCCATTTTGTCCAAGATATCGATTGTCATCTATATAAAAAAAATGCTTACCAGAAAATATGTTTTGCCGTGTCAACATCGTCTTGTATTTCAAAAGGACAACTTTAACCCTTGTATTATGTTTTCACCAGAGATGGCAAAAGTACACACATCCTTTACTCAAGTAGAAGTACAGATACTCGTGTTTAAAAATACTCTGGTGAAAGTAGAAGTACTGACTAAACTTCTTTACTCAAGTCAAAGTAAAGGCTTTGAAGTGTACTTCAGTAAAAAGTACCCATAGCTAGCAGCAGCTTTAAAGAGTACCTGACCTCCCTTTATATCAATAGAACAATAATGTCATTGTTAGCTAATGAATGTTTCCATGGTGACCAACGGCAACATGACAACGTTTCCATTGGTCCCTCGTCTTTAGAGAAGACCAGGACATCAATAGAGAGGAAGTCCCTCCCTTTCCTACATGGGACCTTATTTCAGAAAAAGTATGTATTGAAGTCAATGGAGAGAGAAAGATTATCTTTCGATCCCGTTTGAATTGTGCCACGAATTACACATATGATGTTTGTCAATAAAAAAGATAATTTTGCAAGTCAAAAAAATGTGTCGTAAAACTGTGAAGTAACACTTTAGTTTGTGTGAAACGCTCAATGAACTACATCTCCGGTCGAGCAGAACAACACACGTCACCAAGATGGCCGTCACGACTGTCTTGTCAACAAAAGGATTGACGACCCTCACGATCACCACGATGAAACACGTACAGAAGAACGTCATGCAAAGCTGCCTTCCTTTGCTTCTCTCTGAACGGCCTGATCAATTTAATGTTTAATGTCAACCATTTGTGCAGATAGCGTAAAGTAGAAGAGATCGCAGATGCTAATGTAGCGTTAGCGTTAGCATTTCTCCCTCGGGCTTAAATGGTGTATGATAGAATGATCACACCGGTGACAGTACTCTTCAAAGGGTTCACGAAATACGACTACTACTCTTACTGTTTAACATGTTGGTTACTCAGCGTTTCCGCCAGGGGCGTCTTGCCGTCTTATTCAGCTCGGGACGCCCTGAACTCGAGCCGAGCGCGTCCAAAAAATATTCATTTCATTTCATTTCAAACCTTTATTTATCCAGATTGGTCCCATTGAGGTCATAGATCTCTTTTTCAAGGCAGACCTGCAGCATATAGGTTCCACATGAAACAATAAAGGACATTATACATTATATTTACAGGATACATAGTTATAGACATTTACAAGTGCCCATTGTATCAACGAACATTTCATTTACCCAAGCTTTAAAGACACGCAGAGGAATGAGATCGCCCAGTTTCAATTCTTGCTGAAGATTGTTCCAGCAAGTGGAGCTGCACATAAAAGCTGTCTTACCTAAGACAGTCCTGCTCTTGGCACATCTAACAAGACGACATCATGTGACCTCAGACAATAGCTGCTTGCAACTCTCTGTGTGATCAGAGAGCAGATATAATACGGGAGTTTACCCAACATAGCTTTATAGATAAAAGTGAACCAGTGACTGAGCCTCCGTACAGAGAGAGATGGTAAACCTGCCTTGGTATACAGTGTACAGTGATGAGTAAGCGCTTTACAATTTGTGACAAATCTCAGAGCACTGTGATACGCAGCATCCAATTTGCTCAGGTAATTGCCAGGTGCATTCATAAACAACAAATCACCATAGTCCAGCACAGGTCAAAGGTCACAGAGCCTTCTCCTGGCCTCAAGCGAGAAGCAGGACTTGTTTCTGTAAAAGAAACCTAGCCTAACCCTCAGTTTGTTAAGCAGGTTATTGACATGAAGTTTAAAAGAGAGACAATCATCAAGCCAGACACCCAAGGTATTTGTAACAGGCAACAACTTCAAGTTTTGTTCCTTGCGTAGTTACAATATCTAAAACAGGCTCTGGTGTCTTTTTAGCTTTTGAAAAGAGCATTACCTTGGTTTGATCCACATTTATTAATGATTCGAGAGAAGATTGAGAGTTTTTATCGCTTGAAATGACGAAAGGGAAAAAGGACATCCCTCTGTTGGAGGGGCAAAGGAGTCTGGTGGGATTCTTTTCGGAGTATTGAAGATCGTTTCCCCGACATCGAAGGTGCCTGCCACAGCACAACACGGAACGTGCGCGATTTGGACGCGATGAGCGGGGGTTTTTAGTGGAGCACGCGCGTGAGTTGCGAGCGCCAGAGCCTGCCAGCAGTGAAACTGAGGCTCCGTGGTAAAATGAAGAGCCGTTTGGGAGCCGAAACAGCCGGCGCTTTAAGAGAGCCGAGCCAAATGATCAACTCACTAAGGTAAAAAGACAGTATCTATAACGGTTCGTCCACACAGCAGCTTTTCAAAAATCTTGAAAACCTTGGAGCTGGGCGTGTCTGACAGCTTGGGGATTTTTTGCGAGCAACGCGACCAACAACCAATCACATGAATGTCCCGCCCCCGACATACAAAGCAAAAAACCCCGGCGATTTTATGCGAGCAATATATATATATATATATATATATATATAAACTCCCCAAACAGGCGAAACCCTACCAGTTCCCCCCACTGTCTCTGCCCCCTCCCTCCATGCTGGTTCCTCCGGTTTGTATCCCGTTAATAGTTCTGGTCGTAAAGAACGGGGTGATTTGCTACCGTAACTTCTCGTTTGGAATATGAGGAAATTAACTGCGGTCTGGCTCTCCCAGCTTACACGCGGTTTGATTGGCTAGCGCTTCTACTGTCAGATGTGCATAAACGTGTTTGATTGGCTGGCGCTTCCAGCTCAGCTTCAAAAGTTGAACATTACTCAACTTTTGAATGCTGGAAATCCTGGAAATCTTCGCTTCGCTCCCCCACAATGCAGTTCGGCGAAAAGCGAGGCAAAGTGAGGTCATCCCCATTCAAAGTCAACGGGCAGAGAAGCATTGGAAGATTCCTCTAAAGCTGCTGTGTGGACATACCGTAAGGGACGGCTCAAGTCAAAATATGCTTATTTAACATGCTCTTCTCCACTCAGAGAAGCACATGGTATCAGCAAGTCAGCCTTTCTTCATGCAAATCTATTTACAGTTAGACAAAACACATTTACAAACACATTACATACAGTAGTGCATACACAACAAAAGTCTGTCACCAAAATCACATGTGTAAACCAAACACTCACGGCTGCCCTGGCCCCGGGCTGATCAAAACATAAGTGACAAACATTTCACTGGCCTTTTAAAGATGGCTGACGGTCCCTCATCAAAAGCGTCCCAAGGGAACCAAAATACTGGAACCAAGGTTCCCTCCCAACTGAGACCTATTTTGCATTACAACCTGCACAACTAAACAAACATCTTAAAGCTTCATGATTGAAATAAATAAATAGAAAATAAATGAATAAACAACCAAAATTAACTCCACAGTAGCTAACTTGATCCAGCCACTCCTGGTCATTTCATCAGACGGGAAGCGAAAGAACGAGCAAGACCCATTGCTGGTATGATAACAACCTGGTACTGAGCACACAGGCATCTTGTTAAAGTTATCTTAGCTTAGCTATCTCTTATATTTAGCGGAGGAAAACAATTATGACATCAGTTATGACATCACTTACGTGCGACTCTGGGATTTGTAGTCTTTCTAGTTGCATATTTTTCATAGTCTTATATTTCAACAGTTTTACGACAAACTGTGACTTTTTTGACATAGAAATGATTTTTTAAGATTGACAAACATCATATGTGTAATTCGTGGCACAATTTAAACGGGATCGAGAGATACATTTTCTCTCTCCATCGACTTCAATACATCATTTTTCCGAAATAAGGTCCCATGGGGCGAAAGTTGGTATGTGTGTTCAACATGTGAGAAGTAGAAAGTACAGGTATTTGGGTTCAACATGAGAGAAGTAGAAAGTACAGGTATTTGTGTTCAACATGTGAGAAGTAGAAAGTACAGGTATTTGTGTTCAACATGTAAGAAGTAGAAAGTATAGGTATTTGGGTTCAACATGTAAGAAGTAGAAAGTACAGGTATTTGGGTTCAACATGTAAGAAGTAGAAAGTACAGGTATTTGGGTTCAACATGTAAGAAGTAGAAAGTACAGGTATTTGTGTTCAACATGTAAGAAGTAGAAAGTACAGGTATTTGAGTTCAACATGTGAGAAGTAGAAAGTACAGGTATTTGGGTTCAACATGTAAGAAGTAGAAAGTACAGGTATTTGAGTTCAACATGTAAGAAGTAGAAAGTACAGGTATTTGGGTTCAACATGTAAGAAGTAGAAAGTACAGGTATTTGAGTTCAACATGTAAGAAGTAGAAAGTACAGGTATTTGGGTTCAACATGTAAGAAGTAGAAAGTACAGGTATTTGAGTTCAACATGTGAGAAGTAGAAAGTACAGGTATCTGGGTTCAACATGTAAGAAGTAGAAAGTACAGGTATTTAGGTTCAACATGTAAGAAGTAGAAAGTACAGGTATTTGGGTTCAACATGTAAGAAGTAGAAAGTACAGGTATTTGAGTTCAACATGTAAGAAGTAGAAAGTACAGGTATATGGGTTCAACATGTAAGAAGTAGAAAGTACAGGTATTTGAGTTCAACATGTAAGAAGTAGAAAGTACAGGTATTTAGGTTCAACATGTAAGAAGTAGAAAGTACAGGTATTTGGGTTCAACATGTAAGAAGTAGAAAGTACAGGTATTTGAGTTCAACATGTAAGAAGTAGAAAGTACAGGTATCTGGGTTCAACATGTAAGAAGTAGAAAGTACAGGTATTTGTGTTCAACATGTAAGAAGTAGAAAGTACAGGTATTTGAGTTCAACATGTAAGAAGTAGAAAGTACAGGTATTTGGGTTCAACATGTAAAAAGTAGAAAGTACAGGTATTTGGGTTCAACATGTAAGAAGTAGAAAGTACAGGTATTTGAGTTCAACATGGAAGAAGTAGAAAGTACAGGTATATGGGTTCAACATGTAAGAAGTAGAAAGTACAGGTATTTGTGTTCAACATGTAAGAAGGAGAAAGTACAGGTATTTGAGTTCAACATGTAAGAAATAGAAAGTACAGGTATTTATGTTCAACATGTAAGAAGTAGAAAGTACAGGTATTTGAGTTCAACATGTGAGAAGTAGAAAGTACAGGTATTTGGGTTCAACATGAGAGAAGTAGAAAGTACAGGTATTTGTGTTCAACATGTGAGAAGTAGAAAGTACAGGTATTTGTGTTCAACATGTAAGAAGTAGAAAGTATAGGTATTTGGGTTCAACATGTAAGAAGTAGAAAGTACAGGTATTTGGGTTCAACATGTAAGAAGTAGAAAGTACAGGTATTTGGGTTCAACATGTAAGAAGTAGAAAGTACAGGTATTTGTGTTCAACATGTGAGAAGTAGAAAGTACAGGTATTTGAGTTCAACATGTGAGAAGTAGAAAGTACAGGTATTTGGGTTCAACATGTAAGAAGTAGAAAGTACAGGTATTTGAGTTCAACATGTAAGAAGTAGAAAGTACAGGTATTTGGGTTCAACATGTAAGAAGTAGAAAGTACAGGTATTTGAGTTCAACATGTAAGAAGTAGAAAGTACAGGTATTTGAGTTCAACATGTGAGAAGTAGAAAGTACAGGTATCTGGGTTCAACATGTAAGAAGTAGAAAGTACAGGTATCTGGGTTCAACATGTAAGAAGTAGAAAGTACAGGTATTTGTGTTCAACATGTAAGAAGTAGAAAATACAGGTATTTGGGTTCAACATGTAAGAAGTAGAAAGTACAGGTATTTGGGTTCAACATGTAAGAAGTAGAAAGTACAGGTATTTGAGTTCAACATGTAAGAAGTAGAAAGTACAGGTATATGGGTTCAACATGTAAGAAGTAGAAAGTACAGGTATTTGAGTTCAACATGTAAGAAGTAGAAAGTACAGGTATTTAGGTTCAACATGTAAGAAGTAGAAAGTACAGGTATTTGGGTTCAACATGTAAGAAGTAGAAAGTACAGGTATTTGAGTTCAACATGTAAGAAGTAGAAAGTACAGGTATCTGGGTTCAACATGTAAGAAGTAGAAAGTACAGGTATTTGTGTTCAACATGTAAGAAGTAGAAAGTACAGGTATTTGAGTTCAACATGTAAGAAGTAGAAAGTACAGGTATTTGGGTTCAACATGTAAGAAGTAGAAAGTACAGGTATTTGGGTTCAACATGGAAGAAGTAGAAAGTACAGGTATTTGAGTTCAACATGTAAGAAGTAGAAAGTACAGGTATATGGGTTCAACATGTAAGAAGTAGAAAGTACAGGTATTTGTGTTCAACATGTAAGAAGGAGAAAGTACAGGTATTTGAGTTCAACATGTAAGAAATAGAAAGTACAGGTATTTATGTTCAACATGTAAGAAGTAGAAAGTACAGGTATTTGAGTTCAACATGTAAGAAGTAGAAAGTAAAAAGTTACCAGAATAATAAGTAGTGGAGTAAAGTACTGATACCAGAAACATGTACTTAAGTACAGTAACGAAGTATTTGTACTTCACTACTTCCCACCTCTGGTTTTCACCACTTGATAGTGCTTGAGTCAAATAGATCCGTGACGTTATTGGGGTCTTTATCTAAACTCCTGACGATATGGATAACATTTAGTCTTCCTGTTTGCATGCAAGACCACATCTAAAAGCTATTTTGCATGGAAACACACTCTTAGAGGGATCTAAGTCGATAACATCAGTCAGCTGTGCTTGCCGGAGGACTCTCTCTCAGGTGACTCAACGTTTCACACTCAGTTTGCAGGAAATCCAGACTCCCACGCTGACAACTCCTCCGGACCAGTTGCCTTCACTGACCTAATCTACAAAAATAACTTCTGAGACTGCAAAGGGAAGTCTGAATCTCCTGGATGTGTCTTCTCTGTCAGCCCGTTACATTGATACCTGTGAGTGAGTGTGTGTGTGTGTGTCTTTGTGTGTGTGTGTGTGTGTGTGTGTGTGTGTGTGTGTGTGTGTGTCTTTGTGTGTGTCTTTGTGTGTGTGTGTGTGTGTGTGTGTGTGTGTGTGTGTGTGTGTGTGTGTCTGTGTGTGTCTGTGTGTGTAAGTGTGTGTGTAAGTGTGTACATTTACAGTTTATGCTGCTTTGAGGAAACATATTGGCTTCCTGGATAAAACAAATTTCACTTTCCATTCTTAGTAAAGTTTTATTGAGCACTAATGGAGAGTGTCCTTACCTACCATGCCAGGTAAAGACATACAAATCCTTCATTAGCCAATGGATTCTGGCTCTGAAGGCAAGTTAATTCCCATAGTCCCCCATACACAGCAGAAATAAACATATTACACCTGAGAACAGAAAAAACCCATTGGCCACTTCACCCTGGTTCCAAAAAAGAGTAAAAACCCACATACCTCACTATAGATGTTCACATGTACAGCAGAAACAAACATCCCTTTACAAAAAATCCCCAATTCATAACAACCCTAACACATATGATTTTGTCAACAAAATAAAAAACCTCACAGTCCCCAGCCACACCCTCATTTTCTCCATAGACATAGTATCCCTTTACACCAACATTGAAACCCCACTTGGCCTCACCGCAATTCAGCACTCCTTCAATAAAAACCCAGACCCATCCAGACCCGACAGCCAAATCATTCAGTTGCTCCACCTCACACTCACCCGCAATGATTTTATGTTTAACAATAACCACTACCTCCAGCTGTGCGGTTGTGCGATGGGCCGGAAATACGCGCCAGCCTACGCGGATATTTACCTGGCCCATTGGGAGGAAACGGTCTTTACTAAACTCCCCCTCAAACCCCTTCTGTACTTCCGGTACCTGGATGACATCTTTGGCCTCTGGCACCACACAGAACAGGACTTCCTCACCTTCTCAGACATCCTCAACACACATCACCCTAAAATAAAACTCAAACACCAGTTACATACACACACTGTGGAGTTCCTCGACACTGGGGTGTTTTTCCGCAGCTCCAGCGACCACAGCAAGACACTTGCCACCAAGGTCTTTTTTAAGGACACAGATCGCCACGCACTCCTCCATAAAACCAGCTATCACCCTGGGCACACGTACAGAGGCCTGATCAAGTCCCAGCTGATCCGCTTCCACAGAATATGCACCCTCGCGGAGGATGTGGAGGAGGCTACCAGAATCCTCTTTAGTGCGCTGAGACCCAGGGGCTATTCGAGGCGCTTCCTTAGAAGCATTAAGGCGGAGGTCGGCCGCACCTTCATAGAGAAATACAGAGACATCTCCGCCCGGCCGTCCGGCCCTGCCCTGGTCCCCCTCATTACAACCTACTCCGGGAGCCTGTCCAGCCTCTTGGGCAAACTAAAGGCCAATTTTGAGGGGGCCAGGGGCGGCTGTGACGCGCTGCGGCCGTGCCGGCTGATCTCCGCCTACCGCCGTAATAAAAATCTCCAGGACCTTCTGGTCCATACAAAATTAAATAAAGGCATCAAAACTAGGGAGGCGCCTCGCGTCTCTGAGGTTGGTTTCGTTCGCCTCCCCCACGTTTTCAATCCCTTCTCTCGAGAGGGGAGCAACGTACGGCAGGCCTTGACACCTAACACAAAAAACGCTATCTATGCAATTAGGTGCAAGGCCTGCCAGAGACTCTATGTGGGGGAGACGCGCAATGAGATCAGCCTCAGAATTAAACAACATCAATATCGAATTAGAGACGGGGACGGCACGAGCGTTTTATACAACCATTTTAAACTCCATGGCCTCCAGAGTGTGCAGTCTATGGGCCTGGAGAGCAGCAGCGGCTGGAGCACGGGCCAGAGACGAGCGGCGGAGCGGAGGTGGATCCATCGCCTGGGCACCATTGACCCGGGCGGACTAAATGAAAAATATAATTAATGGGTCCGCCTCCCACCACTCAAACATGCTTTAACCTGTGTGATCTTCCCCGGGGTCTCTCCCCTGCAGACGGGTGATTTGGGTTCCCTTCTCTGCGGGTGTGTCAGCCTGTTTTAATCCGCCCTCCACGTATTTTAGCACTTATACTTATTTATTTATTAATTATTTATAGATCCTCCTCATCTGGACTTTTTTTATTGGTGTGCTACAATTTTATCGCATGTTTTCAGCACTCTTATTTATTTTAATGGTGTTCATATTTATGTTTTTATTACTTCTTACATGTTTTATAATTTTAAATGTATTTATGTGTATGTTTTTATCTTAAAATGATCAAGGCCACATGAGGAGGGATGCTTTTATTTGTTTATTTATATTTATTTTAAATTATTTTATTACCTGGAGGCCGGGAAACCGCCCGCGGGGGGGAGCCCTTCACCTCCCTGCCACCCTTTTCGATTTTAATGGTTCTGTTTTTCAGTGATATCCAGTTCATTATATACGATTTTACTAACCCGGTGTGCCTTCCTTTATTTTATTATTATCTGTTAATTTTAAGACTCCCTTTACTTTTTAAATGCATATTACTGGGGAGAATGTTTTAATTATTTATATTTGTATCATTGCACTTGTGTTTTAACTGCACTTATACTACTATGCATGGCTTTTACTAATAGAACTGGATTCACTTTTAAATTGGCCATTTTAGATCCCGCACACACGCACGCACACACACACACACACACACACACACACACACACACACACACACACACACACACACACACACACCACCCTCCAGATCCTGGGACGGGGGGATCTGCTTTTTAGGCATACTCTGCCGCCGTTCCGCGGTCCGGCTCCGCTCTGCACTTTTTAACCACTCATCTGAAACGGTCTCGTCCTCACAGAGCTTTGATTATGCTTTTTTAAAAAGGGTTTTTATAAGGTTTATGTTTACGGAGGTTTTTAATGTTTTATAAAACACCTATCTACCGAGAGCCAGTGCACCACGCAGGGCTCCTCCGGAGCCCTGCGCTTTTCCCCCAACCTAACCCTAACCCTACCCCTAACCCTAACCCTAACCCTAACCACAAAAAATCCCCAATTCATAACAACCCTAACCCTAACCCTAACCCTACCCCTAACCCTAACCCTACCCCTACCCCTAACCCTAACCCTAAGCCTACCCCTACCCCTAACCCTAACCCTACCCCTACCCCTAACCCTAACCCTACCCCTACCCCTAACCCTAACCCTACCCCTAACCCTACGTCGTCATCACGAGATGAACAAATAGGGCATTTTATAATGGAGGTCAATGTGAATTTACTTGCTTTTGGAGCATGGGTCAAGTGGCCTGTCGAGGAACCCGAATGGAAAGGACGTTCGACGCCGATTGAACTTCCCCAGGGAGACGATTAGTTTCCTCTGAGGACATGTCAACAAGAACATGTCGATCGGAGCGTATTCATCGAGCTTCGCCGTGGCTTCACCGGGTAACTAAGGTCGATATCACGCCAATATTTAAAAGGTACTTTAATCAGAATATTTGGATGAAATCTCTAGCGCCTCGAGGAAATCCAAAAGGCTCCTAAACTGGAAAATATGGGCTTTTACCGTAAGCTTTAAAGGACCTCTCCACGGCAAACAACCTATTGTTGTCCTTACCTCTCAAAATAGATTATTTATTTTTGGAAAGCATGGAATGGGAGTACATTCATTAGATAAAAAACCATGACTGAGGTTCCAGAACATCCCTTCTCATAAAGCTCTCGGCCTGCTTTGCACTACACACATCACCATTCAGGAAACGTGCATTAAGGCGATAGTGCACGTGTTTTGAATGCACTTGAAGCACTCTATCACGCTGGGTTGTTCGATGTCGATGCTAATTTCCCTCCAGGCGCCGGGGTTTTATCCGTGATTATTCACGTTGGATTCCATTTACCCGTTTTAATCAAGTTCAACTGATGTGTAGTGGCTTACGATGTTCCCGAGCCACTTCCACGGTACGAGGGCGTGATTTCAATAATCCAGAACGATAATCCATTTGTCGAGATGAATGCATTTATTTTCCATTTCGGAGTGTGTGTGGTGTGTGTGGTTGGACTGGCTCTCAACAAATATATTCAACACATAATATCTGTAGAACATGGATACTAATAAAACAAGACACGTTCAACCATTAAGTATTGTCACTGTGTGTGTGTGTGTGTGTGTGTGTGTGTGTGTGTGTGGGGGCGTGCGTGCGTGCGTGTGTGTGCGTGCGTGCATGCATGGGTGTGTGTGTGTGTGCGTGGGTGTTTGTGTGTGTGTGTGCGTGTGTGTGTGTGTGTGTGTGTGCGTGTGTGTGCGTGCGTGTGCGTGCATGCGTGTGTGTGTTTGTGTGTGTATGTGTGTGTGCGTGCGTGTGTGTGTGCACCCTGGAACAGTACATTCAGCTAAAGAGATTGCAGTTCAGACAATAAGCGAACCTGTTTCCATGGAGAACCATATAACAGCAACAGTAACGTGTGTGTGTGTGTGTGTGTGTGTGTGTGTGTGTGTGTGTGTGTGTTGGGTTATTATCCTGTCAGAGCTGCACTTCATTCAAAGGCCTCTCTCCTCTAAAGAACAGCATGTCTGTCTGATTGGATCCCGTGCATCAGGTGTTCGCCGCTGAGATAAAACAGCCAGCTTTCTGATGATCTGACCGTGAGAGGGTTCAAATGACCCCCTGTCCTCATGGGCCATGCCTCAGGCTGGAAATCAATTCCTAACGAGAAACAGCAATGAAAAACACCAGAACCGATACTTTGGTAAAAGGTGAATCCAAAATTCTGGAAACATGATGAACGTGAGTCTCGTCAGATTTGTTAGTTTTATGATGAAGTGTTTTGATCGTTGAGTCGAGGCTTCCAGCGTCTATTGAGCCTTACAAATATTATTAGAGATTAGACAGCCAGCTGATTTCTGTGCTCGAGAGTTAGTTAGTATTAGTAAGTATTTAGTGAGTCCATGTAGACTAAGTGTGGTTGTATTGTTACAACCCGGCTCTTGGGCTGCAACAGAAAGCTGGGAGGCGAGACGCGGGGTCTGAAAGTATAACAATCCTTTATTTAGTGGACACCAAAAAGACAGCCGCGACGCGAGGCTCGCACGGGGAGTATGCGAGAGGAATGAGAGGCCTCCCGAAACGCGATGGGCCGTCTTATAGCAGCTGCCCAGGTGCAGCTCGTCAGTCCACAATCTTCCGACAGCACTGGAGAGAGAGAGACCACGGAACGCCTAGTGGTGGGGAGGGGTCGTCACACCCTGCAAAGTAAATACCCTATTTTTGAACCGTATTTTTTGTCTGGAGTCGTGCTTTTGGGTCTTGTCCTTTTCTTGTGTGCCCCAGTCGTAAAACACTGGTCCACAAGAATATTCTTTTCATTAAAGCATGGGGGCCATAAGGGTTTGGGAATCCTTTTTAGTGTATGATATATTTTCAAAAACATTCTTGGTGTGTGTATAATATTGCACATGTATGGGTTCCTCTCCTGTGCAATATTAAACACTCAAACATATCTATTATGCCAGAGGCGTCAAACTCAATTTCATCGCGGGCCACATCAGCATTATGGTTGCACTCAAAGGGCCGGTTGTAACTGTAAGACTATATAAAAATACATATAAAAATATCATATATATAAAATAATGTATTATATTACATCATTGCCTCTGCATTGGATTATCATCGGATAGGGTAATAACTTCATAATTAACTACGTCTGAAAGCACAAGTCTTTTCAGTGCGTATGTCCCAAAATGATTTAAAAAGAAAAGCCAAATTCTGGAGAAAAAAGAAATAGAAGTGACATTTTGAAATAAAAATCTAATTCTGAGAAAAAGGAATTCTATGAAAAAATGCATATTTTGAAGAAAAAAAGGCAATTTCTGAGAAAAAAGTCATATTTGAGATGCATTGTGGGACATGTAGTTTATGGGCAACGTGCTTCTGTAGCATGTAACCGTATAATAAACATATTATATTCTTTGCAAGCTCTTGTGGGGCCACATAAAATGAAGTCGCTGGCCGAATGTGGCCCCCGGGCCTTGAGTTTGACCCCCCTGTGCTATACTAATTGAATTATTTCCTGCATTTATTATTTTATTATTTTATATGTGTATGAATGCTGGGTGTCTTTGTATGGTCGTCTTTTCTGAATGTTTTGATGGCACCTTAAAAGGAGTAGCTTTACTCATCTCGTTGTACTTGTATAATGACAATAAATGCCTCTATTCTTTATCTAATTGAGGGTATTTGTGGGCGTCCACAAACACCACCACAGCCTGTACAAAGAAAATGGACATAGTAATGGGGACATCAAGCATTGGTTTGTCAACTCGAGATTGGGCACTTTTGTCGTCACCATCTTATTTTTTTGGAACCCAAAGCGACACGAGAGGGCGGAGCAAAGTACGGCCAATGTGATGTTACCTTCGACCTTCATGGGGTGGAAAAACACGGTGAGAGTGGATTGTTTTATTGTCCATTTACCAGGGCTAGAGCTAGGGATTAAAACCATACAGTTATCATGTGTACTGGAGTAATAAACAAAGTAAGATGACGGTTCACTTTATACTTACAATTGGACAGCCAATTAGTCGATTAAACAGCTGCTCAGACGATCACATAGTCTGTAAATCAAACACTCAACAACTCAATCAGCCGACATATCAGCCTGTCAGACCGTTAGTCAATCAGTTAGTGAGAAATGCAGCCGATCAGATCATTCATTAGTCTTTGTCCTCATGTTTAAATCAAATCATTAGTGTCGAGGCTCAAAAGTGTCTCTACTGAGGCTCGATGGTAACTGCATGTTGCGAGACGTTAACAGACACAGTTTGATCTCTCCGTCCATCTGTGGGTCCAGAACTCTTGAAACCAACAGAACCAAAGTGCTGTTCTGGTGTGAAAACACTGAGAGTCTCACATGGAGGAGACGCTGAGGAGACGCTGGACCACATTAAGGGACTGATGAAACCATGTGAACAGGCTTCAAGTTCACTTCAAAATGGGTCAGATTCAGAGATGGCAAAAGTACACACATCCTTTACTCAAGTAGAAGTGCAGATACTCGTGTTTAAAAATGGTGAAAGTAGAAGTAAAGAGGCTTTGAAGTGTACTTCAGTAAAAAGTACCCATAGCTAGCAGCTGCTTTAAAGAGTACCTGACCTCCCTTTATATTAATAGAACAATAATGTCATTGTTAGCTAATGAATGTTTCCATGGTGACCAACGGCAACATGACAACGTTTCCATTGGTTCCTCTTCTTTAGAGAAGACCAGGAAGTCATTTCATTTCATTTCAAACCTTTATTTAACCAGATTGGTCCCATTGAGATCATATATCTCTTTTTCAAGGGAGACCTTCAAGGAAGTGATGGATACACGAATCGTGTTCCAATCAATAGACACGCAACGACTCTACAGAATAATGACCACGCACCAACACACATTCAGACTAAAGGAACCAGCTGTTTGGGAAATGAGAGAAGTAGAAAGTACAGGTATTTGAGTTCAACATGTAAGAAGTAGAAAGTACAGGTATTTGAGTTCAACATGAGAGAAGTAGAAAGTACAGGTATTTGAGTTCAACATGAGAGAAGTAGAAAGTACAGGTATTTGAGTTCAACATGAGAGAAGTAGAGAGTACAGGTATTTGAGTTCAACATGAGAGAAGTAGAAAGTACAGGTATTTGAGTTCAACATGTAAGAAGTAGAAAGTACAGGTATTTGAGTTCAACATGTGAGAAGTAGAAAGTACAGGTATTTGTGTTCAACATGAGAGAAGTAGAAAGTACAGGTATTTGAGTTCAACATGAGAGAAGTAGAAAGTACAGGTATTTGAGTTCAACATGTGAGAAGTAGAAAGTACAGGTATTTGTGTTCAACATGTAAGAAGTAGAAAGTACAGGTATTTGAGTTCAACATGTAAGAAGTAGAAAGTACAGGTATTTGAGTTCAATATGTGAGAAGTAGAAAGTACAGGTATTTGTGTTCAAAGTGTAAGAAGTAGAAAGTACAGGTATTTGTGTTCAACATGTAAGAAGTAGAAAGTACAGGTATTTGGGTTCAACATGTAAGAAGTAGAAAGTACAGGTATTTGAGTTCAACATGTAAAAAGTCAAAGTAAAAAGTCGTCAGAAAAATAAATAGTGGAGTAAAGTACTGATACCAGAAACACGTACTTAAGTACAGTAACAACGTATTTGTACTCCAATACTTTCCACCTGGTCAGATTGGACCAAAAGTGGAGCTCAGCTTCAAATCTTTAAATCTTAACAGATCCGTCTGAAAAGGTTGCTGTTCTACCAGTTTTTACTCTGCCTGTTAACAGTGTTTATCACATGGCTTTGTCAATTTCAATATTTCAGAGGTTGTTTCTCACTTCTAGGGACTATAAGAAAAGATAAGATAGGACTTTATCCCGAAGGAAATTGTTGTGCCAGTTACAAAAATACAATAGCACATAAAACACAATTATGTTTGTTTATATCAATCCACAGGAAGAAGGCCAGTCGCTATGACGCCAGATGTGGACAACAAATATTGGTTTCATTTCATTCATCAACATCATTTTATTATTCCTACCTTTAAGAACATTTGTCCCATCATACTTACATACTAAGGAAGGTTTTTGAATGCAGGACTTATAGTGATGTATTTTCACAGTGTGTCAAAATCAATCAATCAGTCAATCAATGTTTATTTATATAGCCTAATATCACAAATGTTACATTTGTCTCAGTGGACTTCACAGTGTGTACAGAATATCAGTATGACAATACGACACCCTCTGTCCTTAGACCCTCTGTCCTCAGACCCTCTGTCCTCAGACCCTCTGTCCCGAGACCCTCACATCGTACAAGGAAAAACTTCCGGAGAAAACCCACAGTTTAAAGGGAACATGGGAGAAACCTCAGGGAGAGCAACAGAGGAGGGATCCCTCTCCCAGGACGGACAGACGTGCAATAGATGCCGTGTGGAAATTGAAAAGATAATACATTTGCAACATAGGTAGTCCAAATGTTTGGAAATGCATGTGTGTATAATAGGAAGATGAATCCACGAGGATATCCATCCAGGACCGATGATCCAGGACCACAGCCACGACTCACGATCCAGGGCTCGCGATGCAGGACACAGGACCGCAGGATCATCCATGACTCCGGATCCCGGCGTATATAGACACCAAAGAGAAAGACATGTGGGGAAGCTGGGTTAATCGGAACATGAGAGGACACAGGTACAGACAGAGAGAAGGAAGAAGTGAGATGTCCCCCGACAAACTAAGCCTATATCAGCAAAACTAGGGGCTGAATCTAATCAGCCCTAACTATAAGCTTTATCAAAAAGGAAGGTCTTAAGCGCACTCTTAAAAACGGATAGGGTGTCTGCCGCCCGAACACAAACTGGAAGCTGATTCCACAAATGTGGAGCTTGATAAGAAAAGGCTCTGGCTCCCATTGTACTTTTAGAGATTCTAGGAACAATCAACAACCCTGCATTCTTGGAACGCAATGCCCTAGTAGGCCAGTAGGGTATAATGAGTTCTTTAAGGTAAGATGGCGCCTGCCCATTAAGGGCTTTGTAGGTGAGAAGAAGCGTCCTGTGTTCTATAGGGAGCCAGTGTAAGGCAGCCAGAACAGGAGTCATGTGGTCCCTTCTCCTAACTCTGGTTAGTACACGAGCCGCAGCATTTTGAATCAGCTGAAGCCACTTGATTGACTTTTGGTACTCCCTGATAATAAGGAGTTACAATAATCCAGCCTAAAAGTAACAAATGCATGGATTAGTTTCTCTGCATCGTTTTGAGGCAAGATATGCCTGATTTTTGCAATGTTACGTAGATGGAAGTAGGCGGTCCTTGCGATTGATTTAATGTGGGCGTTAAAGGATAAATCCTGATCAAATATAACACCAAGATTCCTTACAGTCTCACTGGAGGCCAAATTAATGCGATCCATAGTTAGTATATCGTTAGATAATTTGTTTCGTAGATTCTTCGGGCCGAGTACAATAACTTCAGTTTTGGTCGTGTTTAACATCAAAAAGTTTAAGGTCATCCACGTTTTTAAGTCCTTGAGGCAGTCTTGAATTTTATTTGAGATGATTAATTTCATCAGGCTTGATTGATAAATATAGTTGAGTGTCATCCGCATAACAATGAAAGTTTACAGAATGATTCCTTATAATATTGCCTAACGGAAGCATATATAATGTGAACAAAATAGGTCCGAGCACTGAGCCCTGTGGCACTCCATGGCTAACTTTGGTTTGCGTGGAAGATTCATCGTGAACACGTACAAACTGAGAGCGTGCAGATAGATAGGACCTAAACCAGCCTAAACCAGTTCCCTGTATGCCAACTAAGTGCTCTAGTCTTTGCAATAGGATATCATGGTCGATAGTATCAAATGCAGCACTGAGATCGAGCAAAACAAGAATAGAGACAAGTCCTGTGTCAGAGGCTATTAGAATGTCATTTGTGACTTTAACCAGAGCTGTCTCTGTGCTATGATGTGCTGTTTTGCGACCGCTTTCTCGGAGGAACGGAAGATTAGAAATAGGTCTATAGTTGGCTAAAACCTCTGGATCGAGGTTGTGC
>CM070494.1:37141964-37156964 GCA_036324585.1 Champsocephalus esox
ATAACACGTGGAAAACACAATTTCCAACTATAGCCTAAGGGCACACACACACACACACACACACACACACACACACACTAGGTGACACCCGCTCTTCAATTCTAGCTGTTTCCCCGGTGAGTTATGTAAATATTGACGCGTGTGGATGCCTGCAGACCCAGACGTCAAGCTGTCAGCTTCCATGTTTCATTTCCTTTGACATATGCTGATGAACGGAGGACGGGGGCGGCGCTGCAAAAGGTGACAAGTCTCTGCGAGTGATTTTATCTTGTGTCGAAAACCGTCAAATTGGTTTCGAGCGTTTTATGAAAAAGACAAGTATTTTGTTTGTGTTGTTTCCACGTGGATAAAGTCGTGTTCGCCTGATGCTACAGAAACAAGCATCAGGCGTGTGGGGGTTTATTTCAAAACAGTGATTCTGAACCGATGCTTGAAGTCAATGCATTGATCATTCAGCCATCGCGTTGAGCGGCAAACCATTTCTGTCCGTATTATTTGACTATTAACGGGTGGGGCAGTGGTCTGTGCATCCGATCAAGGGGCAGTGCTGGGGAACTCCAGTTCGAAACCCGCTCCCGCCCCTCTGCGTCAGGCCGGTGTGTCCTTGGGCAAGGACACTTCACCCGGACTTGCTCCTGTGGGTATTGTCCACAGTTTCTGACCATTGCATGTATGATATATGTGTGATGTGTGTATTTGTGAAAGCGCTTTGAGTCATTGAAAAAGCGCTATAATAAATATAAGGAATTATTATTATTATTATATGACATTTTATAGACTATCGGGAAATTAATATCATCCTGTGAGCGACTGGTTGTCCTGGTTGTAGCTGCAATTTGTTTTACATAACATGAAAAGATAGGGTAGACATTCCTAAGAGATCCATCCTTCCATCTTCTCCGCTTATCCGTGGTCGGGTCTCGGGGTAGCAGCTCCCAAACGTTCCTTTCCCCTCATCAACCAGCTCTGACTGGGGGGGTCCCGAGGCGCTCCCAGGCCAGAGAAGAGATATAGTCCCTCCACCTGGTCCTAGGTCTACCCCTCGGTCTCCTCCCAGCTGGACGTGCCTGGAACACCTCGCTAGGGAGGCGCCCAGGTGGCATCCTAACTAGGCGCCCAGGTGGAATCCTAACTAGGCGCCCAGGTGGCATCCTAACTAGGTGCCCGAACCACCTCAACTGGCGCCCAGGTGGCATCCTAACTAGGTGCCCAGGTGGCATCCTAACTAGGCGCCCAGGTGGCATCCTAACTAGGCGCCCAGGTGGCATCCTAACTCGGTGCCCGAACCACCTCAACTGGCGCCCAGGTGGCATCCTAACTAGGTGCCCAGGTGGCATCCTAACTAGGCGCCCAGGTGGCATCCTAACTAGGTGCCCGACCACCTCAACTGGCGCCCAGGTGGCATCCTAACTAGGTGCCCAGGTGGCATCCTAACTAGGCGCCCAGGTGGCATCCTAACTAGGTGCCCGAACCACCTCAACTGGCTCCTTTCGACGCGAAGAGATTAAAAACCAAAATGTCTTTTGGTCTCGTACGTTTGATTATTTCTTCTCAAATGTGATGCAAAACTAATTTAGAACTGATTTTTGCTTTTTGTATCAACATGTATCTTCACCACAGAGTGCTTTTGAGAGACTCTCCACCCAGTGAAAGTGTTACGTACTCAAACACTCGACAACAGACACTCGTACATAATACCTTTACTACACGTCGAATCACAGCCCAAAAAGTATTGTGATTCTGAAGTGTTCAAAAAAGAAAGAAGACAAATCAACCTTTTTTCAACGAAGGTACAAATATTCATCGTTTTTGGGTGGCTTTAAATGTCTCCAGAGAATTCACCAGAATAACCAAAAGGCTGACAAAGATATCAAACTAGGAAAAGCAGCGATTCGTCATTGAACCAAAGCTGCAACTCAAAGGTTTGGGATCATGATGTCCTTTGATCAGATGAGCTAAAGGATGCACTTTGGAGACCCCAGCACTCTGGAGAAAACTCCGATAAAGGGTTTCTGGGTGTGACCCTCGATAACAACCTGTCCTTCACTGCAAACATCGCCGCTGCTGATACACGCTTTACGTGAAAGCCACGCAGGTTCTGGTCCAGGCTCTAGACTACTGCAGCTCCCTCCTGGCTGGTCTGCCTGCATGAGCCATCCGACCTCTGCAGCTCACCCAGAATGCAGCGCAGGCAAACACAGGAAGTAGGACCAGACAAGATGGCGGTGTTCTTGGAAGAGGTCCAATGAGGAAGATCATCTCAAAGCAGATGTTACGGTTGGGTTTATATCCTGAAGAGCAGACATGTACAGACCTCAGCTCGCTCCACGTCAAAAAAACGGTATAGCATTGTTCTGGAAAAAGGCTCACAGCCCGAGCATCACGTGGCGAACCGTGGCGAATCACAACTGGACCTTCTGTAGACACGCCCCCCGCCCCCCCCTCCCCCGCGGCGTTATAATGTCTGTCTTTTCACTGAATTGTCGACAACTTCATCTCCACCTGTTGCACTTGTCATTTCAACGTTAAAACCAATAAAACGGCATGAATTGCTTCGTCGCATTCATCTAGATCAGGGGTGTCAAACTCAATTTCATCAGGGGCCACATTCGCATTATGGTTGCACTCAAAGGGCCGGTTGTAACTATATAAAAATACATATATAAATACACAATATATATGAAATAATGTATTATATTATAAGATTGCCTCTGAATTGGATTATTATGCGATAGGGTAATAACTTCGTAATGAACTCCGTCTGAAAGCAGAAGTCCAGGGCAAATAATTGCAAGTCTCTTCAGTGCGCATGTCACAAAATGAGATGCATTGTGGGACGTGTAGTTTATGGGCAACGTGCTTCTGTAAGATAAGATAACATGGACCAGTAGTTTGACAGCAACAGGGTGAGATTGAAAAACAGCACAGATTCACACAGATTAATTAAATTAAGGATAAATCAAAGATAACAAAAGAATGATAAATAACTATAAAATAAGAAATTCATTAAAATGAACATATATTGATATACTGTAAAGTAGTAACCGTATTATATTCTTTGCAAGCACTTGCGGGCCATATAAAATGAAGTTGCGGTCCGGATTTGGCCCCCGGGCCTTCAGTTTGACACCCCTGATCTAGATGCTCTGTCTCGAGCCAGTTAACTAGCGGGCCTTCTAGAACACCCTGGAACCGAGGGGAACTCTGAAAGAACACGCCCATTGGCTACAGATCAATATCTGATTGGTTGATCAAACTGTCAGTCCAAACGTGCGCTCTCACTCAGTGCAACGGCCAGGGCCTTCGATCAAGGATGTAGAATACCTGGTTGAAGGATGTTCAACCCAGAGACCCAGAACACGATCTGATTGGTTGCTTTCTTTTCTAACACAACCCACTGAAATGCGTAGAGCATGATCCGAGAAGGACAAACAACTCAACGTAACGCTGTGATATTACAGATCAACAACACAGATACCGTTCTCATTTATTCATTTTATTTATTTATATAATTAAATCGAGTGTTCCAGGGTGTTCTCTGAATACCTTGAAGGCCCTGACGGTTCGCCACTGCTCATTGGTTGCAACAGCTGCTGTCAGGCCTCTCATTTGAGGAGATGTCCTAAGAGCTGACCAGCGTGTGCTTGAGAGCGCAATGCGGCCCTTCATTGATCGTGTAAAGCAGGGGTGACAAACTCAATGTCATCGCGGGCCACATTAGCATTATGGTTGCACTCAAAGGGCCGGTTGTAACTATATAAATATACATATATAAATATATAATATATTTATAAAATAATGTATTATATTACATTGTCGCCTCTGAATTGGATTATTATCGGGGTAATAACTAACTACGTCTGAAAGCAGAAGTCCAGGGCAAGTAATTGCAAGTCTCTTCTGTGCATGTCACAAAACGAGATGCATTGTGGGACATGTAGTTTATGGGCAACCTGTTTCTGTAAAGTAGCATGTAACCGTATAATAAACGTATTATATTCTTTGCAAGCTCTTGCGGGCCACGTAAAATGAAGTCGCGGGCCGGATTTGGCCCCCGGGCCTTGAGTTTGACACCCCTGGTGTAAAGGATCTAAAGGTAGCTAATGGCCAAGAGGCCTTGTGTTGTACAGAGGAAGCATGTTTGCTCCGTCACTTAGGTTTGTATTATAGATAACACTCAAATACAACATTGTGGAAAAGCACAAGGGTTTTTCTGCTGTATCTCTGGAAACCTCAGAGCACATTACAACAACTGTCAACACACACACACACACACCACACACACACACACACCACACACACATACACACACACACACACACAAACAAACACACACACATACACACACACAAACACACCACACACAAACACACACCACACACACAAACACACACCACACACACACACACATCACACACACACACACACAAACACACACACACACATCTCACACACAAACACACCACACACGCACACAAACACACACACAAACACACACCACACACACACACACAAACACACACACACATCACACACACAAACACACACCACACACACACACCACACACACACACATCACACACACAAACACACCACACACGCACACAAACACACCACGCACACACACACACACACACAAACAAACACACACACATACACACACACACACACACAAACACACCACACACAAACACACCACACACACACACACACACCCACACATACACAAACACACCACACACACACGCACACAAACACACACCACACACACACACACATCACACACACACACACACACAAACACACACACACACATCACACACACACACACACACCACACACACACACACACCACACACACACACACCATGTATATATCACTTCAGGGGACATTACATTGACTTACATGCATTTTCTGGAGACTTATCCTAACCTTAACCATAACCAACACATGCCTAACCCTAACCAAGTCTTCACCCTAAAAGTAATGATCCCCTTATGGGGACCTCCAATTTGTCCCCATAAGGGAGGCGAGTCCCCACACGTGACTATGTAAACAGATGTAGGTCCCCACAAGTATAGTCATGCTAGGCCACACACACACACACACACACACACCCACACACACACACAACTCCACCCCTCAAAAACTGCAAGCACTACTATTTATTTAGACATACTTATGGCTACTTTAATAATATATATTCAGACTGTACGTGTAAATATGCACATGAATTTGATCTCATCGCTACGAGTACCTCTGCTTTTACCACTCTTACTTATTTATTGTGTCTATTTTTTCCCGCAGTGAGAGTTGCCAAAGTACTTTGTATGAGGACAAATAAATATAGATTCTATTCTATTCTATTTCTTCTTCTTCTTCGTCCCGTCACTTCTTACAGCGCCGCTTCGGGGATGTGAAGCTATGGCGAGGCGGCAGTCTCAGAGATCATTAAATAGAGACTGTTTGGTAATTTATTCCAAAGTGTTGCGGTGGAACATATGCTGTGAGAAAGCGCTGTTGCTCTCGAGGAGACCCTTTGTTACCAAGTCGTTAATGCACTTTAAAAATAACAGGTGGAGACAAACGGAGAAAGAAATTAACCTCAAGCCGGAAATCTATACATGTGAATAATGACTTAAATATAGAGGTGACGTGTTTCCAGATGGATTTACTTATCATTCAAATCAAATCAAGTTTTATTTATACAGCACTTTTTTAACACGAGTTTTGGTCGAGCCAAAGTGCTGTCCATACAATACAAACAAATACAACAGCACAAATAAAAAATACACACAGGGAAAAGTCAGGACTCGTGCTCCGCTCTGACGAGAAGGCCCGAGAGAAGAAGTGAGTTTTAAGTGTTGATTAAAAAACCCCGAGGGCAGGGGTGTCAAACTCAAGGCCCGGGGGCCGCATTCGGCCCGCGACTTCATTTTACGTGGCCCCACAAGAGCTTGCAAAGAATATAATATGTTTATTATACGGTTACATGCTACAGAAGCACGTTGCCCATAAACTACATGTCCCACAATGCATCTCAAATATGACTTTTTTCATAGAATTTGCCTTTTTTTCTTCAAAATATGCATTTTTTCATAGAATTCCTTTTTCTCAGAATTAGATTTTTATTTCAAAATGTCACTTCTATTTCTTCTTAAATCATTTTGGGACATACGCACTGAAGAGACTTGCCCTCGACTTCTGCTTTCAGACGTAGTTAATTATGAAGTTATTACCCTATCCGATGATAATCCAATGCAGAGGCAATGATGTAATATAATACATTATTTTATATATATGATATATTTATATATGTATTTTTATATAGTCTTAAAGTTACAACCGGCCCTTTGAGTGCAACCATAATGCCGATGTGGCCCGCGAAGAAATTGAGTTTGACACCCCTGCCCTAGGGTCTGGGCCGACCTCACATGGAGGGGCCGAGTGTTCCAGAGCCCGGGGCCAGCCGCTGCGAAGGCTCTGTGACCTCGGGGTTTGAGCCTGGTCTTAGGCACGATCAGCCGCAGCTGGTCAGCCGACCTTAAGACTCTGGGGTGTAGCGCTGGAGGAGTTCGGCTATATAGGCCGGAGCCTGAATCTAATTAAAGCAGCCGCAGTCTTTTAAATGTGAGTAAAACTTCTCTTTGAGGTCGCATTCACACCAGCCTTGTATCGTCCGGTTGAATCAAACCCTGGTGCGTTTACCCGCTTGGTGCGGTTCGTTTGGGTCGGTGTGAACGCAGTCCGAGACCTCCTAAAGGTCCCGTGTCACGGCCATTTCTACTGATCATAGTTCCATCGTTGAGGTCGACTAGAACAGATTCACATTGTCCAATGTTCCAAACTCTCGTTGGTTTCTCACAGCGTCTCTGTGTAGTCTGTGTGTTCACTCTCTGTCCTACACGGCCTGTTGGAGCTCCTCCCCCCTCCCCTCCTCCCTGTGAGCCCACTGTGCTCTGATTGGTCGGGACGTTGCAAGGCTCGTTGCTGCTGCGAGGAGCGGACAGGGTTCCGGGTCGGCGATACAGCGAGAACAAGCGAAACTCATCCTGAGCACACACACACTCACAGCCGAAGTAAAACCAATAAGCGTGGCTTGATATTGAGAGAAAGGTTTATAGCGCTGTGAGAATCTGCGGAGAGCGTTTCTCCGCCATCCCAACTCGTCTATCACCAACCAGGGAGCTCTATGCAAGTCAATGGGACTTCCTGTTAGTTAGCCAAGGGGTCCTGGTGAGTGAGGGGCTCCGAGGATTGGTCCATTTGGGCCAATCCGGAGCCAGCAGTTCAACTGTTGTCGTGTAAAGTAAAAACAACTATCAAACTAAACACTATACATAAAAGTCAGAGCCCCCTGCCGTCGGTGAAACCCCTCCTGACTGCAGAACGTCTCTCAGTATACGTGTTATAATGTTTTGTATCTCACGTTGTCTGATGATATAATCATATGCGCCGTCTGCTAGAGTCCGTTGAAATGCTCTCCACATTAACGGCAGCATGAGAATAACCTGCCGAGGCTCCATGGCGGAGGCGCCGGTAGAAATGGCCGGGATTTGCGTTTTAACCCCCTTAGTGTCTGACCAATGGGTGAACAGCATTTCCGAGCACATGACTTGTGTTTAAATGTTATTGTCCGTTAGAATTGTAAATGCAACCATACCATAATTTAAGGATTACTCGATATCAGTTTATAATTATGGTGAAGCTGAACTCACCACGTTTATAAAATACAAACAGATCATGCATTTTAGAAATCTCTCACATCCCTCTCTTCCAGCTGTGAGAGAAGCGAGGATATTGGGTCCTTAGCTTGAAAAAAAAAGAGGAGGCGGAGCTAATGCCTGATCAGAATTCTACCGGACATACATTTAAATTCTGCTGTGATAAAACGCCATCCTGAGGCCTGCACTACAAAGCCGGATGTTCTCTCAGCGGCTAACTTCAGGGACAACTCTGGGTTTCCGGTCCTACGACGCTGGTTCTCTTTTTAGCGGCTAGATCTCCATGGTAACTGATGCTGAACGGCTAACCTGCTCCGGAGCAGGGGCCTACACTACGAATCTAGTTCAACATAACCTGGATATGTTTTGAGTTATCCGGTTGGCCTAATCCAAAACATACGCGCTCTCGCTAAGCGGTCCTACGACGCGGGCTATGAAGTGACGCTGCGTGAGTTCCCCGACACACTGGGGACACACCGGGGACACACCGGGGACACACCGGGGACACACCGGGGACACACCGGGGACATACCGGGGACACACCGGGGACACACCGGGGACACACTGGGGACACACCGGGGACACACCGGGGACACACCGGGGACACACCGGGGACACATGTTCATGTATCCAAGACATCAAAAAGTGCATTTTGCATGATACGTCCGCTTTAAAAGACGGCAACACTACTGGTGTGTTCTATTTAAATTATTCTATAAATGAGCATTTATAATCATATCATAATTAAAGGATAATTCTTATTTTTAGAGTTTGGGTTAAATTGCACCAAACAATTCGTAACATCATTAAAAAAGACATCTTATTATATTTTATTTCACTTTATATTGTATTGATCATTATTACTTCTTATATAAATATGTTATTCATTAAATTTAATTTATTCGATCTTTTACTCGAAATATTTTACTTACAATTCTGATGATTATATGACATTGTATTAAAAAAATATATATATTTATTGCACATTCTTGGTAATTATGTTTTTAATAACTAATACATTGAACTTAATTTAATACTGATTTAAAACTAATATAACAATCATAATTACACCGTTTTTTCTTCCCGATAAGATTGTTTACAACTCGTTTAGTTTTATTCAACTCGTTTTATTACTTGCAGCATCTTCGTGACTTTAATTGATGGCAACCCTGATGATATATATATTACATAACAGATTATATGAATGGGCATTTTGTGGGCCTTGAATGTGTTGTAAATACAAAGAAATAGGTATTTTGAATCATCTTTCAGCCCAGCTGTGGTTTCAGATACTCTGAAAAGAAAACATTAGTGCATGAACTTTCACATATTCAGCGTAAACACGTCAATAATAACAACACTATCAACACGACGCAGCCGCTCCACGTGAACCCAGAGGCGGCAGAACGAAGCGTCAAGCGCTCCGATTCTGTGCCGTTCATATAGATCCACATCCTGCTGTGTGTGAGTGTGTGTGTGTGTGTGTGTGTGTGTGTGTGTGTGTGTGTCTGTCTGTCTGTCTGTCTGTCTCTCTCTCTCTGTGTGTGTGTGTGTGTGCGTGCCTGCGTGCGTGCGTGTGTGTGTGTGTGTGTGCGTCTGTATGTCTGTCTGTCTCTCTCTCTCTGTGTGTGTGTGTGTGTGTGTGTGTGTGTGTGTGTGCGTGCGTGTGTGTCTGTCTGTCTGTCTGTCTGTCTCTCTCTCTCTCTCTCTGTGTGTGTGTGTGTGTGTGTGTGTGTGTGTGTGTGTGTGTGTGTGTGTGAGATACGTCCTGCTGGGGAACATTTATCAATTTACACACAACTGTACAAATTCCATATCTTGTTAAAACACAAAGGCTCCAACAGGCGACGAGAGGGAGATAACGACGAGAGGGAGATAACGACGAGAGGGAGATAACGACGAGAGGGAGATAACGACGAGAGGGGGATAGCGATGAGAGGGAGATAACGACGAGAGGGAGATAGCGACGAGAGGGGAGATAGCGACGAGAGGGGGATAACGACGAGAGGGAGATAGCGACGAGAGGGAGATAACGGCGAGAGGGAGATAGCGACGAGAGGGAGATAACGACGAGAGGGAGATAACGACGAGAGGGAGATAACGACGAGAGGGAGATAGCGACGAGAGGGAGATAGCGACGAGAGGGAGATAACGACGAGAGGGAGATAACGACGAGAGGGAGATAGCGACGAGAGGGAGATAGCGACGAGAGGGAGATAACGGCGAGAGGGAGATAGCGACGAGAGGGAGATAGCGACGAGAGGGGGATAACGACGAGAGGGAGATAGCGACGAGGGGGAGATAGCGACGAGAGGGAGATAACGACCAGAGGGGGATAACGACGAGAGGGGGATAACGACCAGAGGGGGATAACGACGAGAGGGGGATAACGACGAGAGGGAGATAGCGACGAGAGGGAGATAACGGCGAGAGGGAGATAGCGACGAGAGGGAGATAACGACGAGAGGGAGATAACGACGAGAGGGAGATAACGACGAGAGGGAGATAGCGACGAGAGGGAGATAGCGACGAGAGGGAGATAACGACGAGAGGGAGATAACGACGAGAGGGAGATAGCGACGAGAGGGAGATAGCGACGAGAGGGAGATAAAGGCGAGAGGGAGATAGCGACGAGAGGGAGATAGCGACGAGAGGGAGATAACGACGAGGGGGAGATAACGACGAGGGGGAGATAGCGACGAGGGGGAGATAACGACGAGGGGGAGATAACGACGAGAGGGGGATAACGACGAGGGGGAGATAGTGACGAGAGGGAGATAGCGACGAGAGGGAGATAGCGACGAGAGGGAGATAGCGACGAGAGGGAGATAACGACGAGAGGGAGATAACGACGAGAGGGAGATAACGACGAGAGGGAGATAACGACGAGAGGGGGATAACGAAGAGAGGGAGATAGCGACGAGAGGGAGATAATGACGAGAGGGAGATAACGACGAGAGGGGGATAGCGACGAGAGGGAGATAGTGACGAGAGGGAGATAACGACGAGCGGTAGATAACAACGAGGGGGAGATAGCGATGAGATAACGACGAGAGGGAGATAGCGACGAGATAACGACGAGAGGGAGATAGCGACGAGAGGGAGATAGCGACGAGAGGGAGATAACGACGAGCGGTAGATAACAACGAGGGGGAGATAGCGACAAGATAACGACGAGAGGGAGATAGCGACGAGAGGGAGATAGCGACGAGAGGGAGATAACGACGAGAGGGAGATAACGGCGAGAGGGAGATAACGACGAGAGGGAGATAACGACGAGAGGGAGATAACGGCGAGATGGAGATAACGACGAGAGGGAGATAGTGACGAGATAACGACGAGAGGGAGATAACGACGAGAGGGAGATAACGACGAGAGGGAGATAACGACGAGAGGGAGATAACGGCGAGAGGGAGATAACGACGAGAGGGAGATAGCGACGAGATAACGACGAGAGGGAGATAACGACGAGAGGGAGATAGCGACGAGATAACGACGAGAGGGAGATAACGACGAGAGGGAGATAACGACGAGAGGGAGATAGCGGCGAGAGGGAGGTAGCGACGAGAGGGAGATAACGGCGAGAGGGAGATAACGACGAGAGGGAGATAACAACGAGAAGGAGATAGCGACGAGAGGGAGATAACGACGAGAGGGAGATAGCGACGAGAGGGAGATAACGACGAGAGGGAGATAACGACGAGAGGGAGATAACGGCGAGAGGGAGATAGCGACGAGAGGGAGATAACGACGAGAGGGAGATAACGGCGAGAGGGAGATAACGACGAGAGGGAGATAACGACGAGAGGGAGATAACGGCGAGATGGAGATAACGACGAGAGGGAGATAACGACGAGAGGGAGATAACGGCGAGAGGGAGATAACGACGAGAGGGAGATAGCGACGAGATAACGACGAGAGGGAGATAACGACGAGAGGGAGATAGCGACGAGATAACGACGAGAGGGAGATAACGACGAGAGGGAGATAACGACGAGAGGGAGATAGCGGCGAGAGGGAGGTAGCGACGAGAGGGAGATAACGGCGAGAGGGAGATAACGACGAGAGGGAGATAGCGACGAGAGGGAGATAGCGACGAGAGGGAGATAACGACGAGAGGGAGATAACGACGAGAGGGAGATAGCGACGAGAGGGAGATAACGACGAGAGGGAGATAACGACGAGAGGGAGATAACGACGAGAGGGAGATAGCGACGAGATAACGGCGAGAGGGAGATAACGACGAGAGGGAGATAGCGACGAGATAGCGACGAGAGGGAGATAACGACGAGAGGGAGATAACGACGAGAGGGAGATAGCGGCGAGAGGGAGATAGCGACGAGAGGGAGATAACGTCGAGAGGGAGATAACGACGAGAGGGAGATAACGACGAGAGGGAGATAGCGACGAGGGGGAGATAGCGACGAGGGGGAGATAACGACGAGGGGGAGATAGCGACGAGAGGGAGATAACGACGAGAGGGGGGTAACGACGAGAGGGAGATAACGACGAGAGGGAGATAACGACGAGAGGGAGATAACGACGAGAGGGAGATAACGGCGAGAGGGAGATAACGACGAGAGGGAGATAGCGACGAGAGGGGGATAGCGACGAGAGGGAGATAACGACGAGCGGTAGATAACGACGAGGGGGAGATAGCGACGAGGGGGAGATAACGACGAGAGGGAGATAGCGACGAGAGAGAGATAACGGCGAGAGGGAGATAGCGACGAGAGGGGGATAGCGACAAGAGGGAGATATCGACGAGAGGGGGATAGCGACGAAAGGGAGATAACGACGAGAGGGAGATAACGACGAGAGGGAGATAGCGACGAGAGGGGGATACCGACGAGAGGGAGATATCGACGAGAGGGAGATAGCGACGAGAGGGAGATAGCGACGAGAGGGAGATAACGACGAGCGGTAGATAACGACGAGCGGTAGATAACGACGAGCGGTAGATAACGACGAGAGGGGGATAACGACGAGAGGGAGATAGCGACGAGAGGGAGATAACGGCGAGAGGGAGATAGCGACGAGAGGGAGATAACGGCGAGAGGGAGATAGCGACGAGAGGGAGATAGCGACGAGAGGGAGATAGCGACGAGGGGGAGATAACGACGAGGGGGAGATAACGACGAGGGGGAGATAACGACGAGGGGGAGATAACGACGAGAGGGGGATAACGACGAGGGGGAGATAGCGACGAGAGGGAGATAGCGACGAGAGGGAGATAGCGACGAGAGGGAGATAGCGACGAGAGGGAGATAACGACGAGAGGGAGATAACGACGAGAGGGAGATAACGACGAGAGGGGGATAACGAAGAGAGGGAGATAGCGACGAGAGGGAGATAATGACGAGAGGGAGATAACGACGAGAGGGGGATAGCGACGAGAGGGAGATAGTGACGAGAGGGAGATAACGACGAGCGGTAGATAACAACGAGGGGGAGATAGCGATGAGATAACGACGAGAGGGAGATAGCGACGAGATAACGACGAGAGGGAGATAGCGACGAGAGGGAGATAGCGACGAGAGGGAGATAACGACGAGCGGTAGATAACAACGAGGGGGAGATAGCGACAAGATAACGACGAGAGGGAGATAGCGACGAGAGGGAGATAGCGACGAGAGGGAAATAACGACGAGAGGGAGATAACGGCGAGAGGGAGATAACGACGAGAGGGAGATAACGACGAGAGGGAGATAACGGCGAGATGGAGATAACGACGAGAGGGAGATAGTGACGAGATAACGACGAGAGGGAGATAACGACGAGAGGGAGATAACGACGAGAGGGAGATAACGACGAGAGGGAGATAACGGCGAGAGGGAGATAACGACGAGAGGGAGATAGCGACGAGATAACGACGAGAGGGAGATAACGACGAGAGGGAGATAGCGACGAGATAACGACGAGAGGGAGATAACGACGAGAGGGAGATAACGACGAGAGGGAGATAGCGGCGAGAGGGAGGTAGCGACGAGAGGGAGATAACGGCGAGAGGGAGATAACGACGAGAGGGAGATAACAACGAGAAGGAGATAGCGACGAGAGGGAGATAACGACGAGAGGGAGATAACGACGAGAGGGAGATAGCGACGAGAGGGAGATAACGACGAGAGGGAGATAACGACGAGAGGGAGATAACGGCGAGAGGGAGATAGCGACGAGAGGGAGATAACGACGAGAGGGAGATAACGGCGAGAGGGAGATAACGACGAGAGGGAGATAGCGACGAGAGGGAGATAGCGACGAGAGGTAGATAGCGACGAGAGGGAGATAACGACGAGAGGGAGATAACGACGAGAGGGAGATAGCGACGAGAGGGAGATAACGACGAGAGGGAGATAACGACGAGAGGGAGATAACGACGAGAGGGAGATAGCGACGAGATAACGGCGAGAGGGAGATAACGACGAGAGGGAGATAGCGACGAGATAGCGACGAGAGGGAGATAACGACGAGAGGGAGATAACGACGAGAGGGAGATAGCGGCGAGAGGGAGATAGCGACGAGAGGGAGATAACGTCGAGAGGGAGATAACGACGAGAGGGAGATAACGACGAGAGGGAGATAGCGACGAGGGGGAGATAGCGACGAGGGGGAGATAACGACGAGGGGGAGATAGCGACGAGAGGGAGATAACGACGAGAGGGGGGTAACGACGAGAGGGAGATAACGACGAGAGGGAGATAACGACGAGAGGGAGATAACGACGAGAGGGAGATAACGGCGAGAGGGAGATAACGACGAGAGGGAGATAGCGACGAGAGGGGGATAGCGACGAGAGGGAGATAACGACGAGCGGTAGATAACGACGAGGGGGAGATAGCGACGAGGGGGAGATAACGACGAGAGGGAGATAGCGACGAGAGAGAGATAACGGCGAGAGGGAGATAGCGACGAGAGGGGGATATCGACGAGAGGGGGATAGCGACGAGAGGGAGATAACGACGAGAGGGAGATAACGACGAGAGGGAGATAGCGACGAGAGGGGGATACCGACGAGAGGGAGATATCGACGAGAGGGAGATAGCGACGAGAGGGAGATAGCGACGAGAGGGAGATAACGACGAGAGGGAGATAACGACGAGCGGTAGATAACGACGAGCGGTAGATAAGGACGAGCGGTAGATAACGACGAGGGGGAGATAACGACGAGAGGGGGATAGCGACGAGAGAGAGATAACGACGAAAGGGAGATAGCGACGAGAGGGAGATAACGACGAGAGGGAGATAGCGATGAGAGGGAGACAAAAGTGAAACTGT
>CM070494.1:37161964-37204464 GCA_036324585.1 Champsocephalus esox
CAAGCAGGTTCGTGTTATCATTCATAAGGAAAATAAATAACTCTTAAAAAAAGAAACGATAGTAACTTATATGATATAATCAGACTTGTGTTGCGTTGTAATTATTTACACATATGAAAGTATACTATGTGTTATGTATATGGTAATAAAATTAAAATAAAATATTGTAGGAGCACAGAAACAGTGTTCAAATTCTGCTTTTACAAACTTATGTTGGTCGTGCTTACCTTGCAAAGTAATGTTATAAGTGTCAAAGGAATGTAAATATTAATGATGATATTGTAGCGTGTCCAAGTTAATAGATATGTCAGTTATCACATGTGCACAGTTTAGTACATTTATAAAGTTATTTAGGCAATGTTGGGAGTTAGGGAGAGACCGCCCCTTCCAGGTGTGTGTGTGTGTGTGTGTGTGAGACGTCATAATGAGTGCTATTGATTGGTTCTGTAAGGCGTGGCCGTGGCGTCAATACCAGAAAATAAAGAGAACGTTTTGGACACTGAAGGCTCGTGATCTGTGATCTTGAATCGCGGTGAACGCGACAACATGAACAGGCTCGTGCTTGGCCCACTGGTATTGTTTGTTTATTTATTTTGAAAATGAACTAGCAACGGCGTGCTGTCATAGCAACTGCTAAGCTACTGCAGCTAGCAAATCCTGGCGCCGCCCATGCGACCGACACATCACTTTTAAATTAACCTTTCGTAAATGTATACGTTGTGTGGTTTGCTTGCACATTTAGATAAAGATGGTAGTTTGTTTGGGGGAAAATTATGTTCTATCAATTAATTGTTTGTTTTTAGCTGCCTTTTTGGAGGACACACGGGTAAAACGTCAGAAACGAAGAAAGAAAGAAGAGACGTAAAGACTGTTGGCCTCGTGGTGCAAAACTAGCAACTTATTTATCACTGTCCACTTTAGTGCTTTTGCAGGATTTGCTTAGAGGAGTCAAACAAGAATGTCTTATCCCCGCATTTGCACAGTCTATCTGTAACTGCTGCCTCCTGTATCTCAAACCTAAAAAGAATATCTGTGCATGTTTGTGATAACGTGTGTTATGCCTATTGGTGTCGAAATTCACCATTACAACCTTAAAGGGGACCTATCGTGCAAAATGCACTTGTGTATGTCTTGTATACATGAATATGTGTCCCCGGTGTTCCAGGGAGCTCACCAAGTGTCAGAAAACACAACCCTCTCTCTCTCTTTTCCTCCGTACAGGGGCGGTTCTAGGGGGGGGGCAGGGGGGGGCCAGTGCCCCCCTAACACTGACCTCTGAGCCCCCTGTTGTTTTTTTAAATGTATATTTTCTGGTACTCAAGATTGTGTTGCTGTAATGTGAGATTGTGCAGACACCCTTATGTAAAGTAGAGATGTAACTGTTCATTGCCTTTATTTATATAAATATGGTGTTAGTGCAAACATTGCACTATAACTTAAGCTGAAGCTAAACAGTAATAACTATAAGATCTATCTGAAATAAATCAGTGTACTGAAACAAATACCAATAACTGTATTGCATTGTTTTCTTATGTGGCCCCCCTCAGAAAATAACTGGCCCCCCAGTGGCCCCCCCAGTCAAATTGGTCTAGAACCGCCACTGCCTCCGTACCCAAATCTCTTAAAAAGGGGCTGCAACGTATCTGATAAAAACTGATCCAGATGTCAACACTGTCCTGACGTCAGGACGGTGGCGCTACGGCTATTGGGCCAACTCCCCACCCATCAGGGGAATGAGAGGTTGGGCCACGGCCGGCCATTGCCGCTCGAAAGCGCTGGAGACGCTGTAGTACATATGCCAGGCCTGTAAGTGGCGCTGTAGTCTGCCACAAAAGCAGCGAAGAAGACTTCCCTTGCATGGTTGCCATGGTTGCCCTTCTGTTTATCCTCCACTCTGGCTCTTTTTTTCCCTCCCCGAGGCAAGCGTTTGCTCCCTCGCTGTAATTCTCTCCGGTAGTCCACCAGCAGATGACAAACACCCTCCTCTCCGCCTCTTCCAAGGAACGAGGGGACCGTGCGGCAGAGTTTCAGTTCGCCGGTCAACATGTCCGTTAAAGTTTAAATCTTCCGGACAAAATTAGAAAAGTGCCGGTCAGAGGTCTTCTTTGTGATTTATTGAGCTTTAAAACAAATTAATAACGACTCTATATAATCATATATTAAAACACGGAGGACGGAGATCTATTTTCCTCCCCCTCTTCTGACTTGATCAGAGCACGCTCCCATCTGCTGCAGGGGGGGCGTGGTCAGCCACAGGGGGCGTGGTAAGTTACAGGGGGCGTGGCCGGCTGCAGGGGGCGTGGGCAGCTGCAGGGGGCGTGGGCAGGTGCAGAGGGCGTGGGCAGGTGCATGGGGCGTGGTCAGTTACAGGGGGCGTAGTCAGCTGCAGGGGGCGTGGTCATTTGCAGGGGGCGTAGTCAGCTGCAGCAGAATGGGCGTGCAAAATCAGGGCTGGAGAACAGCAAAGAGAGCGAAATGAGGCATGGCTAAAATGCATCTGTTTGGTGTTTTGAAAACAGAAACGTATAAATATACCTGATATATATATGGCCCTACAATATATCATTTAAATATAGCATGATAGGTGTCCTTTAAAATAGGATTTTAGGACTTTACATTTGACGTCAATCTGTCTAGCATCATGTCTCTGCTCCCATCATTCTCTTAATGTTGATCTCTTCCAACATGTTTCAATTTATATCTCACTATTTTGTTCAAATGCATCTCCCCTCCCCCCTCTGTCTCTTATCCTCTGCTGGCGGAGAGTGTGTGGGCAGATTACAGCCTTTTCAATGTAACCCTCCTCTCAATAGGAAGGTACAGCTGTGAGAGGGAGTGTGTGTGTGTGTGTGTGTGTGTGTGTGTGTGTGTGTGTGTGTGTGTGTGTGTGTGTGTGTGTGTGTGTGTGTGTGTGTGTGTGTGTGTGTTATTGAGTGTTTGCACATGTCTCACCGTGTGTGTTGCGTGTCCTCTCCTGTGTGTGTGTGTGTGTGTGTGTGTGTGTGTGTGTGTGTGTGTGTGTGTGTGTGTGTGTGTGTGTGTGTGTGTGTGTGTGTGTGTTATTGAGTGTTTGCACATGTCTCACCGTGTGTGTTGCGTGTCCTCTCCTGTGTGTGTGTGTGTGTGTGTGTGTGTGTGTGTGTGTGTGTGTGTGTGTGTGTGTGTGTGTGTGTGTGTGTGTGTGTGTGTGTGTGTGTGTGTGTTATTGAGTGTTTGTACATGTCTCACTGTGTGTGTTGCGTGTCCTCTCCTGTGTGTGTGTGTGTGTGTGTGTGTGTGTGTGTGTGTGTGTGTGTGTGTGTGTTATTGAGTGTTTGTACATGTCTCACTGTGTGTGTTGCGTGTCCTCTCCTGTGTGTGTGTGTGTGTGTGTGTGTGTGTGTGTGTGTGTTTGTGTGTGTGTGTTTGTGTGTGTTGAAGCCCATTAGTCAGCACTTGATTGACAGACTCAAGGACGGTGTGTGCTGCAGCTCTGCTTCATTAGCACAGGTGTTGGTGTGTGTGTGTCTCTGTGTGTGTGTGTGTGTGTGTGTGTGTGGTGTGTGTGTGTGTGTGTGTGTGTGTGTGTTTTCAGCAAATGCCCAGAAACAACATTTGATGTGACAGCACCCTCTACTGGCTGTAGGATGTATGACTATACTAATTTCCAACATCGTCCTTCACTATTTTATTCATATTGCTGTTTCTACTTGAGCTTAAGAGAAGGACAGAGGCAAACATTCAGAGCGCTGGACATCAGAGAAATTAGCAGAGGTAGACAAACAGGAAGTAAACACTAAAGGGAACAGCAGAAGAAGACAGACAGGAAGTAAACACTAAAGGGAACAGCAGAAGAAGACAGACAGGAAGTAAACACTAAAGGGAACAGCAGAATAAGACAGACAGGAAGTAAACACTATAGGAAACAGCCAAGGAGACAGACAGGAAGTAAACACTAAAGAGAACGGCAGAAGAAGACAGACAGGAAGTAAACACTAAAGGGAACAGCAGAAGAAGACAGACAGGAAGTAAACACTATAGGAAACAGCCAAGGAGACAGACAGGAAGTAAACACTATAGGGAATGGCAGAAGAAGAAAGACAGGAAGTAAACACAAAAGGGAACAGCAGAAGAAGACAGACAGGAAGTAAACACTATAGGGAACAGCCAAGGAGACAGACAGGAAGTAGACACTAAAGGGAACAATAGAAGAAGACAGACAGGAAGTAAACACTATAGGGAACAGCAGAAGAAGACAGACAGGAAGTAAACACTAAAGGGAACAGCAGAATAAGACAGACAGGAAGTAAACACTATAGGGAACAGCCAAGGAGACAGACAGGAAGTAAACACTATAGGGAACAGCCAAGGAGACAGACAGGAAGTAAACACAATAGGGAACAGCAGAAGAAGACAGACAGGAAGTAAACACTATAGGGAACAGCCAAGGAGACAGACAGGAAGTAAACACTATAGGGAATGGCAGAAGAAGACAGACAGGAAGTAAACACTAAAGGGAACAGCAGAAGAAGACAGACAGGAAGTAAACACCAACGTTTATTTAGTTTGTACTAGTCAGGTAATTAGCGGCATTACTTGACTGACTATGAGCCGCATAACATCGAGCCATTTATAGAAGCCAGACAAGTCATCACCACTGTGAGTAAAACTAAGAAATGTAAAGGACGACGCTTTAGAAATGAACCAAGAAACAAAGGAGAAAACGGCAACAACATCAATAATGCTAACATCGCTAACAAACCTCGACAGCCTGTTCGTAGACGACGTGTTTCGGGTGTCTGCAAACCGTTGGCCATCGTCTGTTTTTATTTACATCACACTTCCTCCATGCTTCTTCACAATAATTGCAGCAAGTGGTAAACCCAAACTTAAAGGTCCCGCGTCCTGCTGTTCCGGTTCTGACCCGTCCCCTTGTGTTCTGAAGCTTCTGCATGCGAACGCTCTGCAGAGTCTCAACCCCTCAAAGTGCACCCGGTAGCGAGTACAACTCTAACACAGTCTGTGCTGCCCCAGAACGCCTCGATGGACATTTCTCTCTTTTCCATTGTTTACTTCCTGGGTTCAGTGACGTGTGCACACCCAGAGGCCACGCCCTCTGCCAGCCTTTCACGAAACAAAGCTTCCCAAACCTTTCAGCGACTCACGCCGGATGCTCAGCGTAGGGCACTGAAGGACGATGCTGTTCCTACTTTGTTTGGACCAGCGGGAGATTCGGGTACACAACCGGTCAGTGTTCATTGTTGTTTGTGTATTTATGATGTTTAAAACAAACAAGGTATCCACCGCGACTGTTTCAACGGGTAAACGCTTTTTGGGCTGCGACGTTGGGATGGCGGAGAAACGCTCTCAGACCCGTTCTCACCGCGTTACAAACCTTTCTCCCAATATCAAGCCACGCTTATTGGTTTTACTTCGGCTGTGAGTGTGTGTGTGCTCAGGGTGAGTTTCGCTTGTTCTCGCTGTATCGCCGACCCGGAAACCTGTCCGCTCCTCGCAGCAACGAGCCTCGCAACGTCCCGACCAATCAGAGCACAGTGGGCTCACAGGGAGGAGGGGGGGAGCTCCAACAAGCCGTGTCGGACAGAGAGTGAACACACAGACTGTGAGAAACCAATGAGAGTTTTGAAAATGTGAATCTATTCTAGTCGACCTCAACGATGGAGCTCTGATCGGTAGAAATGGCCGTGACGGGCCCTTTAACATCAGCGACGACCTTCTCTCACGTGTTGTTTGTACGTAAAGAAAAGGGTAATGTTTCGTATTATTAGCAACGTGTAATTAGCAAAGCACGAGGAGGATGACGAGTCACAGAAAGTCAACACAAGAAAGTCTGGAAACTGTTTGCAGACGTGCGCCCTGCGATGTGAACACACGCGCGGATCGCTCTAATTGTTTTCTTTACCGTTGTGTGTGAGTGTGTGTGTGTGTGTGGTTGTGTACTTTCCGTCCTGTGAGAGAAGGTGTTCACAGCGGCTCCCTGAGGGCTGAACATACAGCTACTGAAGCCTTGTTAGTGCTTATAATGAGCCATACAAGTGCTCAACTGTACCTAACATGCATATGAATATCACCTGCCTGCACACCAACGTCAACACACACACACACACACACACACACACACACACACACGCGGCGCTCTCCCGCAGGAACAAATAAAGCCATATTGTCCCCGGTCTGATTGCTGTGATAATTAATGTAGCATACGAGCAGAAAAACACACTGAGGCCAATTACACCCGAGAGAGTGAAACAGGGAGGGAGAGGCGGAGGAGAGAGAAGACAGGATTAAATAAAAGCAGGCGTTTTTTTTGTGTTCGGTAATAGTCGTAGTCTCGCTGAGTGGAAATACTCTGCTGCAATTAGAAGTGACACACAATTAACCAAAGTGTAAGCACCAAAGAAGTACAAAAAGTAAAAGCACACATTATGTAGAAATTCAGAGTTACATATATTATATAATAAGGGATCTAAAGTCCGTTTTAAAAAGTCAAAAGCCAGTTTGCGAATTGTGAAAATTATCGTTGACTGCAACCACAACATAAGAAAACTAATTTACAAGATTATGATATAATCATTATCTACATTTCCTGTGTGGTTAAAAAATACATTGGCAATGAAAAATATCTTTAAACTGAATATTATATATAATTTTGAGAGGAAAATAATGATGCTAGCAGCTCTTTAAGGCTGTGCTAAATGCTAACATGCTCCGAACATCAACCCATTTATGACATTTGATCCCGAGAGGACTATGGACGTCCGACCGATATTTAATTACAATCAATTCTAGAGTTGGGACTTCCCCATTTCCAAAAAAATAAATATGAGATTTTCCATTAAACTTCATATTCATTGTATTAAAGGTGGGGTCGGTAAGTTTGAGAAACCGACTCGAGATCGCTAGAATTTGAAAATACACAACCGGAGAAAATCTGCCCCTTCCTCCCAGAGCCCCTCCCCCAACACACACGAACGCGCACATGACCAATGAGGGCACGAGATAAGTTTGTGCCCCGATGGAAGGCTGACAGGCAGGTAGGCCATCCAGTTACTTTAGCCGGACTGGTTGGTTGTACTTTTTACAGTATCACGGCTTCTACAGATGATATGTTTGTATGGATTTGTTGTCAAAGCACTTCAGATATTCATTGCTATCGGGATGTTAAGAGCATTCCATGGAATATAACAACAAGCGTATCTCGAGCCGGTTTCTGAAACTTACCTACCCCACCTTTAAGTTTATGTTATGCCGTTAGAAATGGATGTTGGTCAAGCTCCCACACTTTTTATAAATGAACTGCAAGTACAAAATGTATCCACCCTGTCATGGACAACATTCAAAGAGTAAATACATTGTGATTACATAGTGATTGTAAAATCAGAAAGCTATAGTCCCTTTCTCGACAATATATTTCAGTTACTGGAAAAAGTATTTGGATAATAATGAAATGATGGCAAACTATTTGTACCATGTCCACCCTGTCATGGGAAGGCTTGCTGACAGGGTGGACATGTGTGGCTAATATTAGCATGTAATGAGCACATGGTGGACCTTCAGTTAGCAACATGATTCAGTTAGCGAGGTGACTGTGTACGGTTTAACAAATATATTTCGAATTTCTGAAAGGTTTTTATGTTAATTGACATTACACTCTGACAGAGTGGACATGTTAAGCGTGACAACAACCAACTCCACCAGTGTCGAACCGTGTCTTTCACAACTGGACCTTCTGTAGACACACCCGCCCCTCCCCTCCCCCCCCCGTTATAATGTCCGTCTTGTCACTGAATTGTCGTCTTGAAAAGGGAACTCACAACAATTCCGCAACAACTTCATCTCCACCTGTTGCACTCGTCATTTCAACGTTCAAAACAATAAAACGGCATGAATTGCTTCGTCGCATTCGTCTAGATCCTCTCTCTCGAGCCAGTGAACTAGCGGGTCTCTAGAGCACCCTGGAACCGAGGGGAACTCTGAAAGAACCCGCCCATTGGCTACAAATCAATATCTGATTGGTTGATCAAACTGTCAGTCCAAACGTGCGCTCTCACTCAGTGCAACGGCCAGGGCCTTCGATCAAGGATGCAGAATACCTGGTTGAAGGAGATTCTACCCAGAGACCCAGAACACGATCTGATTGGTTGCTTTCTTTTCTAACACAAACCCACTGAAATGCGTAGCATGGTCCGAGAAGGACAAACAAATCAACGTAACGCTGTGACATTACAGATCAACAACACGGATACCGTTCTCATTTATTCATTTTATTTATATAATTAAATCGAGTGTTCCAGGGTGTTCTCTGAATACCTTGAAGGCCCTGACGGTTCGCCACTGAACTACACACATAATATGATTACAATTTTGAAATATAAGTTAAAAGATTACTTTGCAATGTCTCAGCCTCCATTGAGGAAAGACACCATGGTGGTCGTGACCTCAGAGGGTTTGTTATGCGGCCGTTTCCCCTTAATGACAGGGTGGACAGCAATGTCAGGGACACATGAGAAATGTGCAATATTATTATGAAAATAGAATATTCATGATCAAAATGACTCGTTTTATGAAATAACTCGTTGAGGACAATCAAACCATATCATTTATTTTTTAATGTAGCATGATTTAACCACGTGTTACACACACTGTAGGTAGCAGAGCAGTGTGTGGGACATGCCAACATCCCGTACATCCAAAGAAAGAACAAGGTTTGATTTCAAGAGACTTATCATGTGTGTCAATGTTTGGCCTTTTATAATAAGACCTCAGAGTTTCATTCTTCTGATACATGTTCATGATGACTGAGTGATTCTGATGGGGACACCAAAGTTACTTTATAGTGATATTGACCCAGTTGATAAAGATATTAGCTTTAAACCTAAAGCCATAACTATTAGCAAATAGTGCTAATTATTGCTAATTGCAACCATAACGTTGGAAAACGAATATACAGGCAAGAAGTTCGAAATATGCAATTTTTTTACATTTCCTTGTTATGTCGTGAACAAAGTGTAACCTCGTTTAAACCTGCACTTAAAATGATTTATATATCACATTTAAATCAGAGCTGCAGATTTCTACTCTTCTCTTTCCTTCTCTCACATCATATATGAGAGGAAGGAGATATAAAGCACCTCTCCCTCGACTCCGTTGGTTACATTGAGACTTGAGGAGTGACGGCCAGGTGTAATTAAAAGCCGCAGAGCCACTTTCACCTCACAGCCTGGAAACATGTGGCAACTTGTTAATTTACCTTCATCCTCCTCCTCTTCACCCATCCTCCCCCTGTGGAGAGGAGACAGATGGGCTGGGAGTCACCTGAAGAGGGAGGGAGGGAGGGAGGGAGGAGACTTTATTAAGACAAAGTTTAGTTTCCATGCACGAACAGGGAATACATATCACATCTAGCTATCTACTTATCTATCTATTGTTGAATAAACGTGACTATCTACTTGATCAACTAAATGGAAGCAATGCAGACAGGAAGTAAACACTAACGGGAACAGCTGAAGACAGGAAGTAAACACCAAAGAGAACAGCAGAAGAAGACAGACAGGAAGTAAACACTAAAGCATGAGCAGGAATTACATATCTCATCTATCTACTTATCTATCTATTGTTAAATATATTCAACTATTTATCTATTTGATCAAATTAACTATAATGACATTAAAATATTTTTGGAAATATAGCAGTATTCCCATTGAATATTATGGCAATCATAGAATTAAAATTGGAATACAATTAAATATGTGCAGTAATGAAAAAGAAGATATTCTATACATTGTGTGCATTCATGTAATGCATAGTCTACGATGTGGCTGAGGTAAAGAGCCAGTGGGGGGTCCCGAGCCTTGTTGATGAGGAGAAGAAACTGTTCAGGTGAATGGAAGCAATGCAGATTGTTGCTGTAAAAAAGTGGAGGGGCAATTAAAGAAGGCATTGTCGAAAGGTTTTGGGCTATTAGCTTGCACACTGCAGGTTAATGACCCGGTCTTTACATCAACAGAACATTAAGGCACTTTGGAGAAAAAACCAACTCCACTGCGCTCTTCCTGTTTGAACCACCATTTTTGTTCATGTTTTCGCTAATTTAGCTATTAGCATTGATCTAGAAAAGTGGACTGACATCTCACAGAATCCGGACATTTCCGTCACTTAGCGGTTCGTAAAGTTCGTCATGTACACACTCTTCTTCACAGCGTTCAAGGTGTGTAATGTTGGATGGGTGTAAAGTAAGAAAGTAACAAAACATATCCAAAATTGAAAGACTGCACGGTAGCAGTGAACAATGACTACAATCCAGGAGGGAGAAGTGTAAGGAACATCCTGTATCTATAAATGTGAAGGCTTATTAAATGCCAGAACACGAAACAATAACTCCGTGGTTATTAACCAAACAAACAGATCTTAAAATAAATTATGAATAAATCATGTTTTGTCAGGTTGGGCTGAATAAAAGCTAGAACAAATCTTGTAGCTGTTGCTTTTGATTAAACCAAACAACTGCTTCTGTAACTCGCTGCCAATATTAGATTAGTCATTGTTCCCAGGAACCTGGTAACTAAATCAGAAACAAAATGTTCCTGTTAGTCTTTCTAACAATAATAACCAAACAATGGAAAGCAACACAGTCATATGATTATATTGTAGTTTACTGTTACGTTGTGTGGCACTAGCTTTTGACTGAATTTAGAAATAACCTAAAGTTTAAGACAGCTTTAAAAATGTGTTTTAATATTATTACAGAAGTCGTTTTATAGCACTACTAATTAATACTGTTGACACTATGGACGCTGTTCATGTTGAAATAGCCCTGAATCAATCAATCAATCAACAATCATCCATGTTTATTTATAGCCCAATATCACAAATGTTACATTTGTCTCAGTGGTCTTCACAGTGTGTACAGAATATCAGTATGACAATACGACACCCTCTGTCCTCAGACCCTCTGTCCTCAGACCCTCTGTCCTCAGACCCTCTGTCCTCAGACCCTCACATCGTACAAGGAAAACTTCCAAAGAAAACCCAGTTTAAAGGGGAAAATGGGAGAAACCTCAGGGAGAGCAACAGAGGAGGGATCCCTCTCCCAGGACGGACAGACGTGCAATAGATGCCGTGTGTAAATTGAAAGATAATACATTTGCAACATAGGTAGTCCAAATGTTTGGAAATTAATCTTGTGTTTTAACCTAAATTTCACGCAAAGTCGCTCTCAATAGTTCCTGAAAGTACATCACACAGTTCAGGGAATGTTGTAAAGGGGGCCCAGTTCTGTAGTCCAAATGTAGATTCTCAGTTTCTAAAAACGTTCTAAAAATATTCCTGCTGTGGAAAAAATGCAAAACTAGGAATCTGTTTAGTGGCTGGTTTGTAAGAAAGGAGTTGTATATCATCTGCATATCGTGACATTTTGGACCAAAGAAATGAATTAGACTGCCAAAGGGAAATGTTTGGAGAAAATGACGTGGACCCAGTAATGAGCCTTGAGGGACGCCTCATTTGGAGCTAAAATATTATTGTTGCGGTTGTTTTCTCTTGGTAATAGTAGTTATTGTTGATGTTGTTATTAATCCCTCACCACCTTCAAAAAACTCACAGAAGCTCACCTCTTCAATCTGGCTTTTAATGTGTGAATGTGGTTTTATTGCTTGATTTTAATTTGACTTCAACTATATGTATTTTTTGTTCTTCTCACTATCTCTGTAAAGCGACTTTGAGCACCTGTAAAAGCGCTTACAAAATCAATCTATTATTATTATTATTATTATTATTAATCTATTAGCCATGTGGTTGTTCCCGTTGGTATATGTTCTTGCTAATGCTGTTGTTGTTTGGTACTATAGTGTAAAATGTTTGTTGTAGCTGTCTCCTTATAGTTCAAGTTATATCTTGTTTTTGCAAGAAAAAAAGAAAGTGAGATGCTCCTATAGTCTGACGTTTCCTTCAAGAGTATTTACTAATTGCATCAAATAAACCACCCGCAATATCAACCGTACTGCTCTGTTTTAATTAGTGTGTAATGTGTCAGTGTTGTTGTTTGTTTAAGAAGGTGTTTGTGAGCATTACATGTTGGTGGTTTCATGTGTTTATTTACACCAACTGTACATCTATTTACATGAAGGTAGTCATTTGTTTTAAATTTGACATCTCCATGAAGCTGTGATTTACCAACCTCTAATGTATGTGTGTTACTGAAACTGTCAAAACCCACTGTAATATTCTCTGACCTCGGCACACTGACTCGTCCTGTCAGCTTGGTTAAGTGTGTGTATGAACATCCCTTGTTACTATGACAACACGACCTTCTGAAGAGTTGTTTGTTGAGCATGTTGATGGTTTTTCTATGTGTTAAAGCCGTGTTTGCAATGTGTGTTTTAAGACCAGTGCCTTAAAGAAAAACATCGCTAATGTTCGCTTGATGTTAACTTCCTCGGAAAGACTTTTTGTTTTAAATCTCAAACACGCTTATTGGGTTTTCTGTCCATATGCTCATAAAAACTAATATTCATAATTGGATGCAACAGCACAATTGAGCAGCTTTACAAACGAACACATATTTAAAAAATAAAATTGACCTTTTTCTCTTTCCGTGGATTCCCTTAACTTTCCAAACTGCACCAACTCATCTGAAGTCGCTTGTTTAATCCTGATGACAAACCCCTGCCCATGCCAAGGTGTGCATTCTCAAGAGTTGATTACCTTGTGGGCAAAGTTTCATTCACAAAAATGCTATTAAAAGATCAGAAAGAAGACTTTCACACTGCAGAGCAACAAGTACGGCTGCCAGAGAAGCTGCCAGCAGACACAACAACATCACACATTTAGTAGTGTTAGTAATAGTTAGTGATCATAGTTTCTAAATAATTAGAAAATATTAATAGTACAGCTGCCAAAGTGTCACCCGAGGAGCAATACACTGTGACAGAATTAAAGAAGGAACATGAAGTTAGATGCTATAATATGTGTTCTTTGGGAGGACTGGAAACACCGACGGTGCAGTTGAACCTTAGTCTGGTTCCTCAAAATGAAGTTAATTAAACACGTTATGCGTAGCTCTTAACCTGGTTGGTATAAAAACGTTGTCTCTAGGCAGGATTACCAATGGAAACGTAGTTATCCTACCAAGCAATTATCAAATATGACGACTGATAAATAAACAAGTGAGGATGAGATCGACAAAGCTCTAAAGGACGATGTTGATTTTCGACAAACGTTGAGCTCCAGTTGTTGTAAAAGGGTTAGGATTAGGTTTGAAAACTAACATTAACATACTTCTGTGGCATATTTGGGCGAATATCACTTAAAATGCCGGGTTGATGAAACAAGATGAAATGTCAGTGTTATTTTCAGGCTACAAAAATACAGAAATAAATCTTAATGTATAGTCTTTGCATGTCCTCTTAAGGCCCCGACACACCAACCAGGTTCTGGCCGTCGATGAGCGTCCTGTCGCCCTACTCAGATTGGTGTGTCCCGCACGTCGTGTCTTTCAACATGTCGAATCGGGGGCGGTTCGGGAGGCTGTCGACTGAAGGCCGAAATCACTCTGATTGGCTGTTCAGCTTAGCGAATCAGTGCATGAGAGGCCAAACGGAAGTGAGGGACCCAAACAAACGATTAAGAAGGCACACACAGACGGCTATTCTTTTTCATTTTCATCCCACCTGGACGCAAGAGTTTCTTTTTCATCATTCATTCTCTCGGTGTATCACGCAGTCTGTCTTCCGGTTGGTGGCTCTTTTGAATGACAAATACACACTACTGCCGCCTGCTGGTAAGGAGAGTTATTGGCGCTCACGCATGCGCAGTTCGTACGTGCTGCTTGGCCGTCGGCTGAAGTCTTGTCGGTGTGTTCCAGTGCGACACGTGGCCGAGACGCAGAGACGAGAGGAGACGCAACAGTCGTGTCCGTCGGTACGTGTTCTTTGGTGTCAGTTTGGTGTGTGTGTGTGTGTGTGTGTGTGTGTGTGTGTGTGTGTGTGTGTGTGTGCGTCCACTTAAGAAGCAAGATGTAAAAAAAAAGCTAGTGAGTTGACCTCGTCGAACTGTCTGTGCTCTAAGAATATAGAAACTGAAAAAGAACATCTAATTACAAAGACAACAACAATGGTGGACAAACAAAATAAGGAATTCACAGGTCTAATATGTAAACAAAGTTGTATATGTGTATATATATAAATAGATATATTACTCAGTAGAGAGGTGTTGATGTGTTTTGTTCATAACTGTTTGATTTACAAACTTTGATTTTGCTTTTAGTCTCTTCTACAGTGTTTTTACAGCGTGTGTGTGTGTGTGTGTGTGTGTGTGGTGTGTGGTGTGTGTGGTGTGTGTGTGGTGTGTGTGTGTGTGTGTTTGTTGAATCTCCCTCTCTCGCTCTGTGTCAGTAGTTATTATAAATACACTGACATGTTGGCTGGTTAATTAAGGTGTATAATTCTTGTTGTTCAGCGCCTTCACAGAAAGAGCGATGATAATAGAGTGTGTGTGTGTGTGTGTGTGTGTGTGTGTGTGTGTGTGTGTGTGTGTGTGTGTGTGTGTGTGTGGTGTGTGTGTGTGTGTGTGTGTGTGTGTGTGTGTGTGTGTGGTGTGTGGTGTGTGTGTGTGTTGGATAATAATTGGATGAAGGTTGGTGCTGTGTAATAATTGGATGTCTGAACTACAAACAGGGTGACAGCAGCAGCTCCGTCCTGTTTGTTGTAAACGTAAAGGGAACACACAGCAGCGATGTTTACTCCGACCCACTGTAAACACACTAAATAAACGAGAGAGGACGACACACACACACACACACACTCTGTTCCCCTCCTTTCTGTCTCTCTCAGTTTGCCGGCTGTCTGCTTCTGCAGACATTAGAAATCACACACATTATATTCACGCTGTTTTATGAATATTCATCTCAAAGGGTTTATCCTAATGAATCATTATTCTATATATACATTTATATTGCATATACCGCAAAACCCACACCTGAAAATATACATATTTGCCTCAAAACTATAGCAAAATAAAATTGCCTTTAGAGCAAATGATAAGAAATACGAATGTAATAATGTTATTTACTTGTGTTCACAAATGTAAAGGGCAATGGGTGTCAGTCATGATGAGCAATGAATGGACAGTAATAATGTTGACTAAATAAGTGTATTCATTAATTTAAATGATTCTTAAGTTACACAATATCTGTGTAAGTGGGGTACATTTTATATAAACGCAAACAATTACAACAATATATCCAATTTAATATATTATTGAACATCATGTTATATATGTTTTTTGTGTTGAATGCACATTTCATTTTACAACATAAGATTTATTTTAAATGCATACATGTAACCTTACCTGTCATTCCCTGTTCTCTGCTGCCATCTACAGGCTGCTTCTGTTACTACACACACACACACATTCATACCGTGTATACATCACTTCAGGGGACATTACATTGACTTACATGCATTTCCTGGAGACTTATCCTAACCTTAACCATAACCAACACATGCCTAACCCTTACCTTAACCCTAACCCTAACTCTTACCCTAAACCTAACCAAGTCTTCACCCTAAAATTAATGATCCTCCTTATGGGGACCTCCAATTTGTCCCCATAAGGGAGGCGAGTCCCCACATGTGACTATGTAAACAGATTTAGGTCCCCACAAGTATAGTAATGCTAGTCCACACACACACACACACATACCATGTATACATCACTTCAGGGGACATTACATTGACTTACATGCATTTCTTGGAGACTTATCCTAACCTTAACCCTAACCAACACATGCCTAACCCTAACCCTTAACCTTAACCTAATCATAATCCTAAACCTAACCAAGTCTTCACCCTAAAATTAATGATCCCCCTTATGGGGACCTCCAATTTGTCCCCATAAGGGAGGCGAGTCCCCACACGTGACTATGTAAACAGAGTTAGGTCCCCACAAGTATAGTAATGCTAGGCTGCACACACACACACACACACACACACACACACACACACACATACCATGTATACATCACTTCAGGGGACATTACATTGACTTACATGCATTTCCTGGAGACTTATCCTAACCTTAACCATAACCAACACATGCCTAACCCTTACCCTTACCCTTAACCCTAAACCTAACCAAGTCTTCACCCTAAAATTAATGATCCCCCTTATGGGGACCTCCAATTTGTCCCCATAAGGGAGGCGAGTCCCCCCACGTGACTGTGTAAACAGAGTTAGGTCCCCACAAGTATAGTAATGCTAGGCCACACACACACACACAGAAATTGAATATGAAATCAACACTAAAAACTGCGAGGAAATACAACAAAATATATATTAAATATAAATTATGAAATATATGTTAACCGTGATTCTCTTTATTAACCTTCCTCTCATAAAGAGATTTTAATGTGCAATCTTTAATCAAAATGTAATCCATTGTCCATATGTTGTCTTCACACAGAGAGAGTGATATACTTTGCCTCTTAATGGCAGTGAATTTGTGGAGCTCTCGACCAATCAAATCTCAAAGATATTCAACAGCAACAAATCTCCTCAGAAACAGAAACAGAAACCAATTGTTCTTTGAAGGGAACATTATCTTTGAAAGCTGATATTTAAATGTGTAAAACGTTGAAATAAAATAAATCAGACGGCAACAAATAACACTTTCCGTTTCCTTTTGTTTTTCATTAACTACATAAGACACTGCTCTATATCCGTCTTCTATACAACCATTTAATTATTGCGTAAAGCAGTAACATGATGCTCTCACAGCTGCACACACAGCGGATTCTGAAAAACGATTAGCTTTCGTCTCCTTCTTATCCAACACGAGCACACACTCGTCTTGTACCTAACGAGACTTAACTTATTGAACGAGACACCGATCTAACATCCAGCGCTCACGTCCTTTAGCAGGCCTGCTAATGAGCTGCAGCACTTCTTCTTCATGTGTGTGTTAACGGCGCTTTAGTCCTGTTAGATCGTGCTGTGGTCCTCACTGTTTACCACCAATAACCAGAGATGGCAAAAGTACACACTTCCTTTACTCAAGTAGAAGTACAGATACTCATGTTTAAAAATGGTAAAAGTAGAAGTACTGACGAAACTTCTAAGACTAAAGGAACCAGCTGTTTGGAAAATGTGAGAAGTAGAAAGTACAGGTATTTGAGTTCAACATGTAAGAAGTAGAAAGTACAGGTATTTGAGTTCAACATGTAAGAAGTAGAAAGTACAGGTATTTGAGTTCAACATGTAAGAAGTAGAAAGTACAGGTATTTGAGTTCAACATGTAAGAAGTAGAAAGTACAGGTATTTGAGTTCAACATGTAGAGAAGTAGAAAGTACAGGTATTTGAGTTCAACATGTAAGAAGTAGAAAGTACAGGTATTTGAGTTCAACATGTAAGAAGTAGAAAGTACAGGTATTTGAGTTCAACATGTAGAGAAGTAGAAAGTACAGGTATTTGAGTTCAACATGTAAGAAGTAGAAAGTACAGGTATTTGAGTTCAACATGTAAGAAGTAGAAAGTACAGGTATTTGAGTTCAACATGTAAGAAGTAGAAAGTACAGGTATTTGAGTTCAACATGTAAGAAGTAGAAAGTACAGGTATTTGAGTTCAACATGTAAGAAGTAGAAAGTACAGGTATTTGAGTTCAACATGTAAGAAGTAGAAAGTACAGGTATTTGGGTTCAACATGTGAGAAGTAGAAAGTACAGGTATTTGAGTTCAACATGTAAGAAGTAGAAAGTACAGGTATTTGAGTTCAACATGTAAGAAGTAGAAAGTACAGGTATTTGAGTTCAACATGTAAGAAGTAGAAAGTACAGGTATTTGGGTTCAACATGTGAGAAGTAGAAAGTACAGGTATTTGAGTTCAACATGTAAGAAGTAGAAAGTACAGGTATTTGAGTTCAACATGTGAGAAGTAGAAAGTACAGGTATTTGAGTTCAACATGTAAGAAGTAGAAAGTACAGGTATTTGAGTTCAACATGTAAGAAGTAGAAAGTACAGGTATTTGAGTTCAACATGTAAGAAGTAGAAAGTACAGGTATTTGAGTTCAACATGTAAGAAGTAGAAAGTACAGGTATTTGGTTCAACATGTAAGAAGTAGAAAGTACAGGTATTTGAGTTCAACATGTAAGAAGTCAAAGTAAAAAGTGGTCAGAAAAATAAGAGGTGGAGTAAAGTACTGATAACAGAAACATGTACTTAAGTACAGTAACGAAGTATTTGTACTCCACTACTTCCCACCTCTGCCAATAACAACACACCGTGTGCACCCGAACATCTGGTTCATTGACCTTGAACACAAATCTTCTATTTCAGCATTTTAATCTCACTAACATCCTCTCTGATTGACGAACTACTAAATGTGAAGTACAAGAAGTCTGTCTATAGAGTTTATTTTAGCTCTCTTAAGCCGACTAACGTTTCTTATGTTTTTCTTGATAATAGAGCTTTACTTCCCCCCTTTATTTTGAAGGAACTTTCCCTTAAATTGAGAGTATCTGTTAACTTTATATAATTTACATTTGAGGCTGTTAAAGAGGCCAGTGTGCCAATTATAGACATACATACTGGCTGCTTAGTCATGAAGTACTTAATAATAATCTCTGTTTAGGTTTAGCATGTCAAATTATTTATCGAAAATGGACTGTCCCGGTGCATTATGGGAAGTGTAGTCTCCAGGATCTTGTAGTCTTTTGACTCGATCCTGACTGTTTAAGGCAGGGGTGTCAAACTCAAACACACAGTGGGCCAAAATAAAAAAAATGGGTGCTAGTGGAGGGCCGGGCTGGTTCAATGTTTATTGAAGAACTTATTGAAATGAACTTATTGCACATATTAAACCTGGAACTAACAAAGCTTAACTTATTGCCTATAAAAACAACATTAAACATTAAATAATCAGCTGCATTCATTTCTCACGGCTCTATCTGCAGCTTCTCCAGAGTCATTTCTCATGAGTACATTTCCCCACAGGCCGACAACAGCTTCAACAAAACTATCCCCTCAGAGAGAAAACAAACATGCCCTGCTGTCGTGAGAGAGGAAAGTGCAGAAGGAAGCATCCATCGAACTCAGGTTGCTGCTCTGAGATGCTAGCTCAGACACTTGGCGTCTCATCAGGGTGCAAGGTCATCAATGTTTGGGCTCCGGCTCTGAGCGGAGGAGACCCTCAGGATGGAGTGAAGGTGCAATATACCGGCGGGCCAGATCTAATAGCAATTAGAAATTATCCTGCGGGCCGAAATTAAATCCACCACGGCCCTGATTTGGCCCCCGGGCCTCGAGTTTGACACGTGTGTGGTTTAATCCATAGTCCCAAGACTTTGCGTAGTTGTAGCAATAAGTGGTGAGACGAGTTAAAAAGTACTTTTGTTGGGATACATGAATTCTTGAGTATCTATATTTGCTGTTACGTTGTACTTCTACATGTGAATATTATTCACTATTCTCACTCGAAGATTATACACAAAAACATTTGATCATTCCATGAAATGAAAGGCAATGTTTTTGTAACAAAACGTAGAGCAGATATTATTATGAAAGAAACTGGCTCCAAAAGACATGACCTTTTCATACCGTAAAGACATTTTGCCCACCTTTTAATGACTTCTCCCTCCACTGAGAGTAAAAGATGACATTCATTTATTTTTCAAACCTCTCTTTGAGATTGAGAGCGTCGACATTTTGACTTCTGTGTGAATTTCAGATTGATTTTAACTCACGTCCACGAGGGAATATCCTTTACCATCACACATGTAACGGCCCTAACACGAGACAGTGTTAATCATGTCGCTGTGTGTGTGTGTGTGTGTGTGCGTGTGTGTGTGTGTGTGTGGGTGCTTTCCCCCCTGAGCTTGACAACATTAGCAAACCTACCATCCTTATTCCTTCCAGATAAATGTACATTTGTACCTTTCCACTTCTCTAAAAGTTCCCCTCCAGCTGTTCAAACCTTTGCTTAACTTTCATCACAGACACACGGCGTTCTTCTTCTCTTCCCTTTTGTTGCAGATGCATGTTTTCCACCTGCCATCGAGTGTGTCATCCATGAGATTATGTACCTTCTGCTATATGGTCAGAGGTGGGTATTGAACCGGAGGCTCTGGCAGGGCGAGTTCACCACCGCCATGTATGAATGAAATAAATAAATAAAAGGAACTTCGTCTCCGTGTCTTTCACAGCTCTGATTAAAGGCGGCGCCACGCGTGTCAGACCTGTGATTATGTCTGCTGTCGCCGGGGGGATGTGTGACAGGTCAGTGAGGGAACCTGCTCTGTAATGGGACTATTATGGTCTGCCTCACGGAGCACTGACGCTTGACAACATTAATAATAGCTTCATCAGCTCGGGAGACAAATTACCTTCAAGGGTTCATGCAGAAACCTCACATTACCACCTGAGAATGAGGAGATGGGGACATGTCAAACTTTAAAGATCAGTGGTGGAGATGCACCCGTTCACACGGATAAGGAAAGGATATCAAGACAAAACATGCAAGCTGTGGCGGACTTTGACCAATAGGAACTAATGCATCATTACAGCCTTCAAGGGTCAGGGTGAGCAAAGCTTCCTGCGACGACATGAAGATACTTGGATAATGGCCGTCTTTCACATTACAGTAAAACATACATGGGATTATTTTGAACTTGTGTAAAAGTAGAAATACTCAGTTCTTGATTAAAAGTAGAAGTACTCAGATCTTGTACTTGTGTAAAAGTAGGAGTACTCAGATCTTGTACTTGAGTAAAAGTAGAAGTACTCAGATCTTGTACTTGAGTAAAAGTAGAAGTACTCAGATCTTGTCTTCAGTAAAAGAAGAAGTACTCAGATCTTGTACTTGAGTAAAAGTAGAAGTACTCAGATCTTGTACTTGTGTAAAAGTAGAAGTACTCAGATCTTGTACTTGAGTAAAAGTAGAAGTATTCAGATCTTGTTCTTCAGTAAAAGAAGAAGTACTCAGATCTTGTACTTGAGTAAAAGTAGAAGAACTCAGATCTTGTACTTGAGTAAAAGTAGAAGTACTCAGATCTTGTACTTGTGTAAAAGTAGGAGTACTCAGATCTTGTACTTGAGTAAAAGTAGAAGTATTCAGATCTTGTTCTTCAGTAAAAGAAGAAGTACTCAGATGTTGTACTTGAGTAAAAGTAGAAGTACTCAGATCTTATACTTGATTAAAAGTAGAAGAACTCAGATCTTGTACTTGAGTAAAAGTAGAAGTACTCAGATATTGAGTCAAAGTAGAAGTACTCAGATCTTGTACTTGAGTAAAAGTAGAAGTACTCAGTTCTTGTACTTGTGTAAAAGTAGAAGTACTCAGATCTTGTACTTGAGTAAAAGTAGAAGTACTCAGATCTTGTACTTGAGTAAAAGAAGAAGTACTCAGATCTTGTACTTGTGTAAAAGTAGAAGTACTCAGATCTTGTACTTGAGTAAAAGTAGAAGTACTCAGATCTTGTACTTCAGTAAAAGAAGAAGTACTCAGATCTTGTACTTGAGTAAAAGTAGAAGAACTCAGATCTTGTACTTGAGTAAAAGTAGAAGTACTCAGATCTTGTACTTGAGTAAAAGTAGAAGTACTCAGATCTTGTACTTGAGTAAAAGTAGAAGTACTCAGATCTTGTACTTGAGTAAAAGTAGAAGTACTCAGATCTTGTACTTGAGTAAAAGTAGAAGTACTCAGATCTTGTACTTGAGTAAAAGTAGAAGTACTCAGATCTTGTACTTGAGTAAAAGTAGAAGTACTCAGATCTTGTACTTGAGTAAAAGTAGAAGTACTCAGATCTTGTACTTGAGTAAAAGTAGAAGTACTCAGATCTTGTACTTGAGTAAAAGTAGAAGTACTCAGATCTTGTACTTGAGTAAAAGTAGAAGTACTCAGATCTTGTACTTGAGTAAAAGTAGAAGTACTCAGATCTTGTACTTGAGTAAAAGTAGAAGTACTCAGATCTTGTACTTGAGTAAAAGTAGAAGTACTCAGATCTTGTACTTGAGTAAAAGTAGAAGTACTCAGATCTTGTACTTGAGTAAAAGTAGAAGTACTCAGATATTGAGTCAAAGTAGAAGTACTCAGATGTTGTACTTGAGTAAAAGTAGAAGTACTCAGATCTTGTACTTGAGTAAAAGTAGAAGTATTCAGATCTTGTTCTTCAGTAAAAGAAGAAGTACTCAGATATTGTACTTGAGTAAAAGTAGAAGTACTCAGATCTTGTACTTGTGTAAAAGTAGGAGTACTCAGATCTTGTACTTGACTAAAAGTAGAAGAACTCAGAACTTGTACTTGTGTAAAAGTAGAAGTACTCAGATCTTGTACTTGAGTAAAAGTAGAAGTACTCAGATATTGAGTCAAAGTAGAAGTACTCAGATGTTGTACTTGAGTAAAAGTAGAAGTACTCAGATCTTGTGCTTGAGTAAAAGTAGAAGTACTCAGATCTTGTACTTGTGTAAAAGTAGGAGTACTCAGATCTTGTACTTGACTAAAAGTAGAAGAACTCAGAACTTGTACTTGTGTAAAAGTAGAAGTACTCAGATCTTGTACTTGAGTAAAAGTAGAAGTACTCAGATATTGAGTCAAAGTAGAAGTACTCAGATGTTGTACTTGAGTAAAAGTAGAAGTACTCAGATATTGTACTTGTGAAAAGTAGAAGTACTCAGTTATTGTACTTGAGTAAAAGTAGAAGTACTCAGATCGTGTACTTGAGTAAAAGGAGAACTACTCAGATCTTGTTCTTGAGTAAAAGTAGAAGTACTCAGATCTTGTACTTGAGTAAAAGTAGAAGTACTCAGGTCTTGTACTTGAGTAAAAGTAGAAGTACTCAGGTCTTGTACTTGAGTAAAAGTAGAAGTAGTCAGGTCTTGTACTTGAGTAAAAGTAGAAGTACTCAGATATTGTACTTGTGAAAAGTAGAAGTACTCAGTTATTGTACTTGAGTAAAAGTAGAAGTACTCAGGTCTTGTACTTGAGTAAAAGTAGAAGTACTCAGATATTGTACTTGTGAAAAGTAGAAGTACTCAGTTATTGTACTTGAGTAAAAGTAGAAGTACTCAGATCTTGTGCTTGTGAAAAGTAGAAGTACTCAGTTATTGTACTTGAGTAAAAGTAGAAGTACTCAGGTCTTGTACTTGAGTAAAAGTAGAAGTACTCAGATATTGTACTTGTGAAAAGTAGAAGTACTCAGTTATTGTACTTGAGTAAAAGTAGAAGTACTCAGATCTTGTGCTTGAGTAAAAGTAGAAGTACTCAGATCTTGTTCTTGAGTAAAAGTAGAAGTACTCAGATCTTGTTCTTCAGTAAAAGTAGAAGTACTCAGATGTTTGCCCACATTGTATTTAATTTCCTCCCTAAATATTGAGGTATAATCTATAGTCCTGTCTAGATGTGAGGTTTCTATTGGACAACGGAGACCCCGCCCTCCCCTCCCTGTGAACTCTGACCTTTCCTCTCTCGCCTCGTTATGACAAAGCTGCCATGTTGTCGATCATAACGACCGTTTGCCGCCTTACGCAATCATCGCTCCGTTTCTACCCAGAAGTCCGGGGTCGTTGCATGTGGCTCGTGTTCACATGTGTGCTCTGCCTGTGTGACCATTACAGAGGGTCTCATCCCTCCCGTTCTGCATGTGACGAAAGGGAGGGATCCAAGGGAGAAATGCACTTCAGTCCGACGTCGTATGTGAGAGAGGAACGTGGGATAGTGTTCATTACAGCGCTGTAAAAACATCCTCCACTCGTCTGCTTTTTAAAGATAAGATAAGAGATAAGAAGTAGTACATGGCATCGAACAATACAAATTAAAAGACACGAAATAAACAAGAAAGTAGAAAATATACATGTTGAATTTACAAATGAACAATAACAAGATATAAAGCAAGTTATTATACGTATGTGAGAGATGGAATATTAAATATTAAACTGAATATACACTGAACAAAAATATAAACGCAACACTTTTGTTTTTGCTCCCATCTGTCATGAGATGAACTCAAATACCTAAAACATTTTCTATAAACACAAAATAACCGTTTCTCTCAAATATTGTTCACAAATCTGAAAGAATGTGTGAGAGTGAGCACTTCTCCTTCGCGAGATAATCCATCCCACCTCACAGGCGTGGCAGATCAAGATGCTGATTGGACAGCATGATTATTGCACAGGTGTGCCTTAGGCTGGCCACCATAAAAGGCCACTCTGAAACGTGCAGTTTTGCTTTATTGGGGGGGTCCGAAAACCAGTCAGTATCTGGTGTGAGGGGTATGGGGAGGGTAATGTTGTGAATCGAGTGGCCTGTGTTCGTCGTCCATAAAACACGCCTGCCCATACCATAACCCCACCACCACCATGGGCCACTCGATTCACAACATTACCCTAACCCTACCCCTACCTAGGAACAACCGGGCTGAGTCGGGCTGAGTATGCTAAACTAGAGAGAGAATCACTGGCAAGGGGGCTACAACTACAACAAGGTGAACATATTTGACCGTGATTTAATTGTAAGACACGTTTCAAAATGATGCCGAAGTAACAACATACTGATACCGGTTAGTAAAAACCATGAATTAATGCTTTGACAAGTCTGCAGACAGACGGCAGAGAAAAACCCTTTTAAAATGCGTGTTTTCTGAATGGAGATCAGCTAAGCTAACGCTAGATATGCTCCGACCGTCCACACTCACAACAACGGCCTACAGACGTAAATAAACCAGCGACTGTATCCTCCATGACACAGACAGTCTGTGGTTTGTACTTGTTTCACTTCTATCTAGTTTCTGAACAGATATGAGGAGCTGTGAGCTCTGAGGGCTAACAGCTAACGGCTGTGTTGTTTTTCTGGGGCTCTCATTGAAGATGACGTCACGGCTCCGCCTACACTGCATTACTATGGTAACTGCCCCAGTTCCTAAACTGTAATGGAAGCACAGCATTAAAGTGAGCCGGGCCTAATAAGGCCTGACCAAACCGAGCGAGGCCTGCAGTGGAAACGCGCCATAACTGCAGTGGGGATTGAACCGGTGCTCCCCTGATCCAAAGATCAACGCACTATCCCACTGAGCCCCGCCTCCAACACTTTAAAGCTCATTTTGAAAGTGCAACCTCCAATACATCTGGGTACGAAGTACGCTCCCCCCGCCGCTCACATGTTGACACAGTGCGGCCCGATGAATGCTGCGTCTTTCAACCTTTCTTTTCTTGGTCTTTCTTGAAAATAAAAAGGATAAAACAGCTGGGATGTTTTCGCTGGGGAAAAGTTCCTGCCGTTCTGTTTGACGGGCGGATTCATTCTGTCAATCTGCACAGACGATCAACGTGTCGGTAGAAAAGAGACAAAGCTGGAATAAAACCCAATGGATGGATAGACGGATGAATGGAGGGAGAGATGGATGAATGGAGGGAGAGATGGATGAATGGAGGGAGAGATGGATGTTGGATGGGAGGATGGATGCAGCTTGAGGTGCCACGGCGCCCCGCTCTGAACCCTCCTTTGTACCAAATTAGGGAGAGCATGAAAAGACAGAAAGAGAGAAAGTGGCTGCGCTCTCCTTCTGCTTCTTGTTGTGCCGTTTAATTTCCCCCAGCGCCGGTGCTTCAGCCGAAATCTAATTTGAGTGAAAAATGGCAATCCAGCTGTTCGGTTGACAGAGCTCAACCAAAACATGGTTTTCATTCAGCGCAAAAACATGCGGCGGCCATCTTCATCTGCACATCAATGGCTGCTGAGCGGAGGGTAGCAATTACCGTGTGTGTGTGTGTGTGTGTGTGTGTGTGTGTGTGTTCTGCTCCTCCTCTCAATGACGAGTTGAACGAACACACAGAAAGAATGAAAGTATTGAGGCTGCAGTGATTGCGATGAGAGGGAGTGGAAATGATTTGCTCGTGCCCTCTCTCCCCTTTCTCTTTTACCTCCCTTTCTCTCACCCATCGTTTGCTTTGTGTCGTCAGGCAGGATGAGATGAACTGGGAGTTAAATACACACACCCCACCACACCTCCCATCACCCACCTCCTCCTCCCCAAATCTATTATGCAAACAGAAGTGGTTAATTGTCCACATATTTGCATGCAGCGGGTAAATGAATTATACAAGGGCTCCGTCGCTTAGCAACTGCCCGGGTGAGATAAAGGGGGAGAGGTTTGTGATTGGAAGATCTGGGGGATGACATCAAGGTGTCATGGAGGAGCTCAGAAGACAAAAGGTGTAGAAGAAGTAGAAGGGTCAAAGGGCAAGACCGTACCGTACCTCTTTGTACCGTTATCACGGTCAACGCCATTGTCTCAGATTTGAGTCAAATGTAGAACAAAACCTTAATTGGATTTATTGCCGAACTGATTAGAATTTGATCGTGAAGAAGAAGTGGAAGAAGAAGAACAACAACAACAACAACAACAACAACAACAACAACAACAACAACAACAAGTAGAAGAAGTAGATGAAAAACTAAGTAAAAAGCTAATTCATTAAAACAACCACCTTTTCATGAATAAATAAATATTGTTTAAACATTTTAACCGTTAAAAAAACATCCACAAAAACGTCCACGCACACTCTAAACAACTCGAAGAAGAAGAAGAAAAACAACAACAAGCGATCCCACTCTAGCTGTAATGAGAAAAGAAAACAATCATCACTGCTGCATGACAACATCGCCTGCTTGGAGTTTAATTGTTTGTTGAAGAACATTTACTTTAAAAAGTACTAATTCTGCTGAAAATTGGCTTCAATTCACAAAATATTACTAAATATATGACATTATTTGATGCATCGAGTAGCATCGGTTCTGACACACACAAAGAACTTGTAATATATTGACCGTCCACTTGTTTCAACCTAGAGATGCGTGTTCTGCAGAATCTTCGTCTCAAAAGTCAATTATTAATACACAAAGTGTCAACGGTCAATTTCTCTGTGTGTGTGTGTGTGTGTGTGTGTGTGTGTGGTGTGTGTGTGTGTGTGTGTGTGTGTGTGTGTGTGGTGTGTGTGTGTGTGATCCAGACGGGGAGATTGAACTGCCGTTTCTCACCCCAAGAAATGTTCTCTAAGTTGTACTTAAAGGTGGGGTGGGTACGTTTGAGAAACCGGCTCGAGATCGCTAGAATTTGAAAATACACAACCGGAGAAAATCTGCCCCTTCCTCACAGAGCCCCTCCCCCAACACACACGAACGCGCACATGACCAATAAGGGCACGAGATAAGTTTGTGCCCCGATGGAAGGCTGACAGGCAGGTAGGCCATCACTTTGTTGTACTTGTTACAGTATCACGGCTTCTACAGATGAACATTTTGTATGGATTTTTTGTCAAAGCACTTCAGATATTCATTGCTATCGGGATGTTATCGGTTTCTGAAGCTTCCCTACCCCACCTTTAAACACAGCTCTTGAGTAAATGAGTTTATCAGCTCCAACACCTGACAGACAGAGGGCTGTTCTTTCTCAGGACGTCTCGTCTCCTCTCGTGTCTCCGTGTGCTTCCAGATGAGCGCCTCAAACTGTGTCTCTGCAGGTCTGCGTCTTTAAGAGCCTCATCACGTTAGCACCAGTCTTCCCCTGCCTCTAATTGGCTCCGTACCCCAATTAGCTCCGGCTGTTAGCACCTGCAGCTCCCCGAAAGATTAACGGCGCTGAGTTTAAGACCCGACAATTAATCCTTATTAGGGGGAGGAACGACGCCAAGGCATTGTGGGACTTTTGCTATGATGAGGTGTAAGAATTGATGTCATTGTCGGCGGCGTTTTCAGGTGTCAAGCAGTGTCGAAATGCGAGTCATTTAGCGGTGTGAAATATGAAGGATGGAGAAAGAGTTACTGTTCGCTGGTGACGAAAAGGCACTTAGTGAAACATCTGACGGAGGATCAGCGGCTGTGTGAACTGAGCACAGCTGATACTCACACCCCTGGTTAACACGTTCCTACAGACTGACTCATTAACCTGAGGGAGGAGTTTAAGAACACTGGTCTCGTGATGATTATCAAGCACTTCAGCTTTAATACAGGAGCTATTACACATTTTAGGGGCACTTAGGATGCTCGGAAGGTTGTGGGAATGTGCAAAAACATCAGGAAAGTGAGTCCAATTGACCCGAGATGTTGACCTTAACGGAGCGTCCACACTACAGCTTCAAAGACAGCTTGGAGCTGGGCGTGTCTGGAGCTTGGGGATTTTATTCAAGCAACACGACCAACAACCAATCACATGAATGTCCCGCCCCCGACATACAGAGCAAAAACCCCCGGGGATTTTATGGGAGCAATATATAGATATATATAAACTCCCCAAACAGGCGAAACCCTACCAGTTTCCCCCCACTGTCTCTGCCACCTCCCTCCATGCTGGTTCCTCCGGTTTGTGTCCCGGTAGGTGAAGAGGGTCTGGTCATACAAAACCGGGTGAGTTGCTACGGCGATAGTTAGTTTCTCCTCCGACTTTTTTTGAAACATAGAAATGAACGGCGGGATATCTCTCCCAGCTTAGACGCGGTTTGATTGGCTACGGCTTCAGCTGTCAGATTTTGGGAAACGGGATTTGATTGGCTGGCGCTGGCTACTCCGGAGACGGCGGAGACGGACCGCTCTGCTACCCACAATTCAGTTCGGCGAAAAAGCGAGGCAACGTGACGTCACCCCATTGACAGTGAATGGGCAGATTGGAGTTGTCGACGCTGTAGTGTGGACGGGCCGTAAAGGTCACGGCCATTTCTACTGATCAGAGTTCCATCGTTGAGGTTTATAATGTTCAATGTTCCAAACTCACATTGGTTTCTCACAGCTTCTCTGATAGTCTGTGTCTTCACTCTCTGTCCTACACGGCTTGTTGGAGCTCCCCCCCCCCTCCCTGTGAGCCCACTGTGCTCTGATTGGTCTGGACGTTGCGAGGCTCGTTGCTGCGAGGAGCGGACAGGTTTCCGGGTCGGCGATACAGCGAGAACAAGCGAAACTCATCCTGAGCACACACACACTCACAGCCGAAGTAAAACCAATAAGCGTGGCTTGATACTGAGAAAGAAAAAGGTTTGTAACTGTGACAACGGGTCTGCGGAGAGCGTTTCTCCACCATCCCAACTCGGCTATCACCAACCAGGGAGCTCTATGCAAGTCAATGGGCCTCCCTGTTAGTTAGCCAAGGGGTCCTGGTGAGTGAGGGGCTCCGAGGATTGGTCCATTTGGGCCAATCCGGTCCTTTGTTGTTGATCTGGGTGTTCACACGTCGCAGAACCCAGGAAGTAGACAATGGAAGAAGAGAAATGTCCACGAGGCGTTCAAGGCGTAGGGGACGGGTCAGAACCGGAACAGCATGACGTGGGCCCTTTAAGTTAGTTTCTGAAAACCCCCAAGAACCACGAAGCTCAGCACTTTTTATCGTATAGGCTCCAAATAAATTATTTTTATTTTGTCAGGTGCTATTTTATGATAAAGGTATATCGTATTGTCTCGTGCATTTCATCGTACGGTTCACTGAACAGACATAATAATACAAAATGAATAATTACCCCCAGAATACTGAAGTACTTTAATCCTCTTCTGCGGCTTTCCTGGCCTGGAAGTCGAGTGTGTGTGTGTGTGAAGGGTTTGTGTTGACAGAGTCTGAAACTCCTTACTTAAAAAGATGTTTTTGCTAACCCCGGTTGTTATACATACCGTGTAGAAGTTGAAACGGAGGTCGTTACAGACGGTGAACGTTGTTGTGTCAGCTTGTCGACACAATCGTTTTTTTTTGTTGCACGACTGTCTGTTTCAAATGAATGATTTATACTGCGGTGAGCATCAGGAGACTGGAGGAAGAGAGAGGTCAGGCTAGCCTCGCTTCAACGGCTTCAAACATGCAAGCATGCACAGGTACACACACACACACAGACACACACACACACAGACACACACACAAACACAGACACACACACGCAGGTACACACACACACAGACACACACACACACAGACACACACACACGCAGGTACACACACACACACACACACACGCGCACACAGTACACATACACACACACACAGATACACACACACACAGACACACACACACACACACACACAGACACACACACACACACACACACACACACACACAGACAGACAGATGTAAGCCATGATCAGACAGTCAGACGACCACACACGAGGCTACTCAGACATCTTAAAGGGCCCATGTCCATTTCTACTGATCATAGTTCCATCGTTGAGGTCGACTAGAATAGATGTATTCACTCTCTGTCCTACACGGCTTGTTGGAGCTCCCCTTGAGCCCACTGTGCTCATTATCTGATTATTGCATTCATGTGTATAGTACTGTATCACGTCTGTATCATCTTTTGTGTCACTTGTATTTTCTTTGGCTCCACCCTTTGAGGCTCGAGGAGCGGACAGTGTGAGCTCATGGATGTATAATAAGAACTGGATACAGCGTGGGAGGCGGGGCCTCATTCATTCCTATGAGAGTTGCTCATTAGCGCATGATGATAAAATGGCCCAACTTTTGAGAGAGCGAAACGTCACAGATTACCCGGCATGCTTGAGAAGTACCCGTATGTGCGCTCATAGCGCATGCGCAACTTTAGCCATGCTCATTCACATCAAGCACGTCAATTTGTGTACACGTAACAGCACCGTGCGTTCATGACAGCTTGGTAATGGCTTGTTATTATGCAGTTAGCAGCTAGCAGCTAGCTAGTAATTATGCTAATGTACACATCAATCGTTATGTACTTCTATTACGCTGTAACAGGATCTCGTGATATCCAACAGAGCTTCATTTAGCATGAAAGAATTATTGCACTGTATATATATATATATATATATATATATATATATATATATAAGAAGCTACAGGAACGTTAATCTACGTCGGTAATATTAACTTTATTTAATATAACATGTACGGTACAAGATTTACATCATACAGCTCATGTAGTATAATATTTTACAAATGATGAATTACAGCAAACATGTGCAATATATCCGTTATTACAGCTCCGTGGGCAGTAAGGCGATATGGGTCCGTTGTTATTGTGCATCCATGGGTAAAGAGAAACTCATGTAGTGCTGAACACGTAACATGAACGTGCCGGGCGGTCCCGTGGGTTAGGTGCGCGTTCATAAAGCCGAGGGAAATAACTCTCAGAATAACGTTATTAGCACATTTTTACAACTTGAGGAACTTTCCCAATGTAAGTCAATGGGAAAAAGTGTTTCCGGGCCTGGCAACCAAACGGATGTGCAGTACCGCCGTTTGGCCAGCACGAATATTTCCATCTGAGTCCGGCGCACTTCCTGCTTGCTGCGTGGGGTCTGCGAGACATCGCGTATGGACGCGGGAAGGGGGGGGAGGTGCTGAGGGGGCTGCAGCCGGAAAAGCATGACATGGGACCTTTAAAGATAGTTGTGCGAATACAGAAAGCTAAACCAAAACCACGTTATATCCTCATATCGTCTTTATAATCAGGAAACAACTTCCTGCTGATGCCATAACTTTAAATTAATCAAATCAAAAGGTTACGCTACTCTCGTGTTCAGTTAAAGTGTAACTACTGAAAGTACTGATTATGCTCAAAGGACCTTTTCCAAAATATAGCTGAATTGGATCCGAGAGAGATGTGTTTCTATATCACGACGTAATGCTCATGAGCGCAGGAAAGCCGGGAAAAAACGGTAAAACACGCAGCACCTGAACGCACCTTAGGTTTGCGGTGCGGAGTGCGGTTTACTTATATGAAATATCCTTGGCGCACATGTGGAAAACGCATCTCGTTGTGCACCCGGCACTGTCCTTGTATAGTGACACGTTCTTGTTCGTGCAGAACAATGCCAACACTCCGCCTGACCTCAAAGCTCCCGGTGTTTGTTTTCTCCTGAACAACACACTGTTACAACTCGACACACACACACACACACGCAGAGGCTGTCACACAACACACACTGTTGGCACACACACTTACCTCGAACATTTCCAGTGTGCAATGTTGAACAACAAGCCGACGCGGAGAGGAGAGAGAGACTTTCTCCTCGTGCCCTCCTTCCCCGAGACTGTCAAACAACATCTCCATCACCGCGTGCGTGTGTGTGTCGTGTGTGTGTGTGTGTGTGTGGTGTGTGTGTGTGTGTGTGTGTGGTGTGTGATTCAGGCTGAACTGAAACCCCAGCAGGAAAATCTGACCCAGAAAAACATAGAAAGCAGTTATTTGTCTTAGGCCATAAATAGATTTATTTCTAATGATAAATGTTCATGTGCTTAAAAGTCTGCAAATAGAAATAGTGATTATTATTTTTTACAAATTAGCACTTTTGATTCATGTTTTCAAAATGTAATGTCAAAAATCCACTATTTAAGTTATCTTTAATATTTAATATTAAAATGTAATATTTGTAATATTGCTGTAGTCGGTAACGGAGCAATGCAACGCTAATAGCTAAGCCGAATCCAGAGTGAGGATGTCGAGTAAAGTAACGCCTTTATGACACATCCCAACAGAGCCGACCAGCTAACCAATCAGAGCAGACTGGGCTCTGGTTTCAGACAGAGGGTGAAAAGAGGTGCTGCAGTATGAGAACAATCAAGAGCTTTTTGAACATTAAAGCATGGAGACATGTAGAGACACTACATACTGATATACACCTGAACATCAGCAGGAGAGGACTCTTTAAAGTAGAGACACTACATACTGATATACACCTGAACATCAGCAGGAGAGGACTCTTTAAAGTAGAGCCACTACATACTGATGTACACCTGAACATCAGCAGGAGAGGACTCTTTAAAGTAGAGACACTACATACTGATGTACACCTGGACATCAGCAGGAGAGGACTCTTTAAAGTAGAGACACTACATACTGATATACACCTGAACATCAGCAGGAGAGGACTCTTTAAAGTAGAGACACTACATACCGATATACACCTGAACATCAGCAGGAGAGGACTCTTTAAAGTAGAGACACTACATACCGATATACACCTGAACATCAGCAGGAGAGGACTCTTTAAAGTAGAGACACTACATACCGATATACACCTGAACATCAGCAGGAGAGGACTCTTTAAAGTAGAGACACTACATACCGATATACACCTGAACATCAGCAGGAGAGGACTCTTTAAAGTAGAGACACTACATACCGATATACACCTGAACATCAGCAGGAGAGGACTCTTTAAAGTAGAGACACTACACACTGATATACACCTGAACATCAGCAGGAGAGGACTCTTTAAAGTAGAGACACTACATACTGATATACACCTGAGCATCAGCAGGAGAGGACTCTTTAAAGTAGAGACACTACATACTGATATACACCTGAACATCAGCAGGAGAGGACTCTTTAAAGTAGAGACACTACATACTGATATACACCTGAACATCAGCAGGAGAGGACTCTTTAAAGTAGAGACACTACATACTGATATACACCTGAACACCAGCAGGAGAGGACTCTTTAAAGTAGAGACACTACATACTGATATACACCTGAACACCAGCAGGAGAGGACTCTTTAAAGTAGAGACACTACATACTGATATACACCTGAACACCAGCAGGAGAGGACTCTTTAAAGTAGAGACACTACATACTGACATACACCTGAACATCAGCAGGAGAGGACTCTTTAAAGTAGAGACACTACATACTGATATACACCTGAGCATCAGCAGGAGAGGACTCTTTAAAGTAGAGACACTACATACTGATGTACACCTGAACATCAGCAGGAGAGGACTCTTTAAAGTAGAGACACTACATACTGATATACACCTGAACATCAGCAGGAGAGGACTCTTTAAAGTAGAGACACTACATACCGATATACACCTGAACATCAGCAGGAGAGGACTCTTTAAAGTAGAGACACTACATACTGATATACACCTGAACATCAGCAGGAGAGGACTCTTTAAAGTAGAGACGCTACATACTGATATACACCTGAACACCAGCATCAGAGGACTCTTTAAAGTAGAGACACTACATACTGATATACACCTGAACACCAGCATCAGAGGACTCTTTAAAGTAGAGACACTACATACTGATATACACCTGAACACCAGCATCAGAGGACTCTTTAAAGTAGAGACACTACATACTGATATACAGCTGAACATCAGCAGGAGAGGACTCTTTAAAGTAGAGACACTACATACTGATATACACCTGAACATCAGCAGGAGAGGACTCTTTAAAGTAGAGACACTACATACTGATATACACCTGAACATCAGCAGGAGAGGACTCTTTAAAGTAGAGACACTACATACTGATATACACCTGAACATCAGCAGGAGAGGACTCTTTAAAGTAGAGACACTACATACTGATATACACCTGAACATCAGCAGGAGAGGACTCTTTAAAGTAGAGACACTACATACTGATATACACCTGAACATCAGCAGGAGAGGACTCTTTAAAGTAGAGACACTACATACTGATATACACCTGAACATCAGCAGGAGAGGACTCTTTAAAGTAGAGACACTACATACTGATATACACCTGAACATCAGCAGGAGAGGACTCTTTAAAGTAGAGCCACTACATACTGATGTACACCTGAACATCAGCAGGAGAGGACTCTTTAAAGTAGAGACACTACATACTGATGTACACCTGGACATCAGCAGGAGAGGACTCTTTAAAGTAGAGACACTACATACTGATATACACCTGAACATCAGCAGGAGAGGACTCTTTAAAGTAGAGACACTACATACCGATATACACCTGAACATCAGCAGGAGAGGACTCTTTAAAGTAGAGACACTACATACCGATATACACCTGAACATCAGCAGGAGAGGACTCTTTAAAGTAGAGACACTACATACCGATATACACCTGAACATCAGCAGGAGAGGACTCTTTAAAGTAGAGACACTACATACCGATATACACCTGAACATCAGCAGGAGAGGACTCTTTAAAGTAGAGACACTACATACCGATATACACCTGAACATCAGCAGGAGAGGACTCTTTAAAGTAGAGACACTACACACTGATATACACCTGAACATCAGCAGGAGAGGACTCTTTAAAGTAGAGACACTACATACTGATATACACCTGAGCATCAGCAGGAGAGGACTCTTTAAAGTAGAGACACTACATACTGATATACACCTGAACATCAGCAGGAGAGGACTCTTTAAAGTAGAGACACTACATACTGATATACACCTGAACATCAGCAGGAGAGGACTCTTTAAAGTAGAGACACTACATACTGATATACACCTGAACACCAGCAGGAGAGGACTCTTTAAAGTAGAGACACTACATACTGATATACACCTGAACACCAGCAGGAGAGGACTCTTTAAAGTAGAGACACTACATACTGATATACACCTGAACACCAGCAGGAGAGGACTCTTTAAAGTAGAGACACTACATACTGACATACACCTGAACATCAGCAGGAGAGGACTCTTTAAAGTAGAGACACTACATACTGATATACACCTGAGCATCAGCAGGAGAGGACTCTTTAAAGTAGAGACACTACATACTGATGTACACCTGAACATCAGCAGGAGAGGACTCTTTAAAGTAGAGACACTACATACTGATATACACCTGAACATCAGCAGGAGAGGACTCTTTAAAGTAGAGACACTACATACCGATATACACCTGAACATCAGCAGGAGAGGACTCTTTAAAGTAGAGACACTACATACTGATATACACCTGAACATCAGCAGGAGAGGACTCTTTAAAGTAGAGACGCTACATACTGATATACACCTGAACACCAGCATCAGAGGACTCTTTAAAGTAGAGACACTACATACTGATATACACCTGAACACCAGCATCAGAGGACTCTTTAAAGTAGAGACACTACATACTGATATACACCTGAACACCAGCATCAGAGGACTCTTTAAAGTAGAGACACTACATACTGATATACAGCTGAACATCAGCAGGAGAGGACTCTTTAAAGTAGAGACACTACATACTGATATACACCTGAACATCAGCAGGAGAGGACTCTTTAAAGTAGAGACACTACATACTGATATACACCTGAACATCAGCAGGAGAGGACTCTTTAAAGTAGAGACACTACATACTGATATACACCTGAACATCAGCAGGAGAGGACTCTTTAAAGTAGAGACACTACATACTGATATACACCTGAACATCAGCAGGAGAGGACTCTTTAAAGTAGAGACACTACATACTGATATACACCTGAACATCAGCAGGAGAGGACTCTTTAAAGTAGAGACACTACATACTGATATACACCTGAACATCAGCAGGAGAGGACTCTTTAAAGTAGAGACACTACATACTGATATACACCTGAACATCAGCAGGAGAGGACTCTTTAAAGTAGAGACACTACATACTGATATACACCTGAACACCAGCAGGAGAGGACTCTTTAAAGTAGAGACACTACATACTGATATACACCTGAACATCAGCAGGAGAGGACTCTTTAAAGTAGAGACACTACATACTGATATACACCTGAACATCAGCAGGAGAGGACTCTTTAAAGTAGAGACACTACATACTGATATACACCTGAACATCAGCAGGAGAGGACTCTTTAAAGTAGAGACACTACATACTGATATACACCTGAACATCAGCAGGAGAGGACTCTTTAAAGTAGAGACACTACATACTGATATACACCTGAACATCAGCAGGAGAGGACTCTTTAAAGTAGAGACACTACATACTGATATACACCTGAACATCAGCAGGAGAGGACTCTTTAAAGTAGAGACGCTACATACTGATATACACCTGAACACCAGCAGGAGAGGACTCTTTAAAGTAGAGACACTACATACTGATATACACCTGAACATCAGCAGGAGAGGACTCTTTAAAGTAGAGACGCTACACAAAAGAAGGAGATAAACGGATTTCATGGATTTTCTGAATGTTAGAAAACATGCGGCTAAATGTTTACACGGTGTGTGTTTAAGCTCCACTGATTATGGTCATGTGTCTTAGTAGTTAAAAGTTCACACAATGGGTGGGCTAACACCATGAGACCGACTTCTACCACCCACCCACACACACACACACACACACACACACACACACACACACACACACACACACTGAAGGTCATGTGATGGGGTGTTAATCTGTCGGTGTAGTTTTTCTCTCAGCAGTTGAACCCGTCGTGACCTCTGACCTCTCACCCGCTTACATTGTTTCAGCAGGTCAAATACTGTTGAGTAAAGTCTGCGTGTGTGTGTGTGGTGTGTGTGTGTGTGTGTGTGTGTGTGTGTGTGTGTGTGTGTGTGTGTGATCCCCTCAGGCTTCAATTCAATCTGTAAACTTGTCTGTATGTTTGTGTATCAGCAAAGCATCACTGTCTCACTCACACACACACACTCACACACACACACACACACACACACACACACCTCCCCTTTCTCTCTCTCCAATTTTCCTTACTCGTCTTGTCTCTCCTCACTTTCCCTCCCTCTCCTCTTCCTCTCTTCCTGATTCCTCTTACCTTCAATCCTCTCATCTCTCTTCACTCCTTTTCCTCCTTCTCTCCCTCCTCGTCTCCTAATTCCTTCTTCCCTCAATCTCCCCTTTCATTTCTACCTATCTCCCTTTTCTTCCCCTCATTCCTCCATCTTCATCATCACTTTTTAAAATTCCTTCATCCACAATTTCCCTCTTCTGCCTCTCATTTATCTCTCTCTCTCTCTCTCTCTCTCTCTGTCCCCCTCCCTCGCCCATCGTTGCGTGCTAGCTTCTCTCCCTCTCTCCCTCTCTCTCTCTCTCTCTCTCCCTCCCTCTCTCTCTCTCTCCCTCTCTCTTTCCCTCTCTCCCTCTCTCCCTCTCTCTCTCCCTCTCTCTCTCTCTCTCTCTCTCTCTCTCTCCCTCTCTCTCTCCTCTCTCTCTCTCTCTCTCTCTCTCTCTCTCTCTCTCCCTCTCTCTCTCTCTCTCTCTCTCTCCCCCCCTCCCTCGCCCATCGTTGCGTGCTAGCTCCTCTCTCTCCGTCCGGCTCGCTGCTCTGACGTTAATTCGCTGTGACATGTTACACTGAAACTACTTTATGGAATCAATATTAAACTCACAGCCTGTGACACTGAGGGCTAAACAGTGCGTGTGTGTGTGTGTGTGTGTGTGTGTGCGTGCGTGCGTGCGTGCATGTGTGTGTGTGTGTAGAGCTGGGTCAGGGGTCATTCACGTGTGTGAGAGAAGGAAGCAGAGCATAGAGGGGCAGATACAGAGCAAAGCACATTGATATGTTTTTACTTAAATATATCGTGTCGGGACTTTTCGCCGTCTGATGCGACAATGTTTGATTTGATCTGAATCCTGGCCAAGTGTAAGGTTTCAATGTAAATCTAAATAGTTGGACACACATCCAAAAAGATTGGAAGCAAATTCAAGAAACATTAATGGATAAATAAAAGGCATCAAGAAATATTGTAGACATTTTATTTTAGTAAAATGGTAATAAGGGTTTCACGCAGGAACGTATAACGGTTCACATCAAGAAGGAAAACATCAGATGATTCCCTTATTACTATAATAATAATAATAATAATAATAATAATAATAATAATAATAATAATAATAATAATCGTCATCATTATGTGAAAAATGTATAATGTTAACAAATAAATGTTTCTGTCGTCATGGCTGTAGAAATTGTAAAAAATTAAAATGTATATAAATATGACTACGCACTGGTAGAGATTATTTATTTAACCCTAAGGACAAATCTAATTATTATTGACGAAAGGAGAAATGTGTTTTATTATATTGTTTAGTTGTTGTTATTATTTTTATTTTCAAATTTAAAATGGGTGAAAATGAAAATCCGAATTCAAAGAAACGTAAAAAATAGTTTTTGAATAAATCCTTACACATTAAAAACATGGAAACACACTTAGGAACGGTGGTGTGCATTCAAAGGACCAGCTTTGCTAAGAAATGGGTCTTAAATGTCCTCTAAAATCTGTGAGTGGAATTTAAATAAAATATATAGATTAAAATACATGTTGTGTCATCGTATAATTTACATGTCAACCGTTAAGAGTTGGAGTCCATGTTACGCTGAAGCAAATGTCCTCACAAGTGTAGAGATAAGCATGTGAGATGTGTGTGTGTGCGCGCGTGTGTGTGGGTGCGTGTGTGTGTGTGTGTGCGTGCATGCGTGTGTGTGTGTGTGTGTGCGTGCGTGTGTGTGTGTGTGTGTGCGTGTGTGTGTGTGTGTGTGTGTGTGTGTGTGTGTGTGTGTGTGTGTGGTGTCCTGGGGGTGAATTAGAGCAGGGGCAGTCATGTTTGATAGCAAGGTCTCGACATCGATGAAAACACTCTAAAACGGCACGCAAACTCTGAGCGAAGAAAAAAAAACAGCCAGGAGGGAGGAGGGGTGAGGAAAGGAGGGAGGGGGGGAAGGAAGTAGGGGAGGGAAGGAAGAAGGGCAGGGGAGCATGAGAAGAGAGGAGGAAGGTGAAGAAGAGGATCTAAGATATGGAGAGACGTAGAAAACGAAGTAAAAGAAAATCTAGACGAGGATAAGATGCAGGGAGGCGTATTACGTTGAAAAGGAAAGGGGCTAGGCCAAAGGAAGTGAGAGGAAGGCAACGATAGGGTAGGAAACGGAAATGTAAAGAGGCCTTTCTGGTTCCCTTCCCTTCAGTGTGATACGTGTTAGTGCATGTAAATGGTCTGCAAAGGATAAAATCCCAAAGTTCAGGAACAAAGTGACGACACTCGCTTCTATTGGCTAGCACTGCAACACTTTGTCCGTGTTGTAGGCTAGGGGGCGGGACATCTGTAAGCGGCTGACCTATCACAGCAGAGCCGGCCAGCTAACCAATCAGAGCAGCTCCAGGTCCAAGTCTTTAAGAAGATACAAATATACGGACACCAAATAACATTTTGAATCCAGCGAGCAGAAAGAATACTGCAGCCATTCGGGACTACTTTCCGCAGCGGACTAATACACATGTTCTGAATGTTACAATACGCCATGTGCATTCTGTCTCCATGCCATCTTACTCGATTAACAGAACGTTAATGTATTTCTGCATTTTACACCATCTTGCACCACTACAATGATTTAGTTCCTATTCTTCGAGCACGATTATTATGTATTTGTATATTAAATGTTGAAAACCAGTTTGCAAATGAATATGGATTGCTCACACACTTCAGCGCTGGCACTATCGCGGGGTCATCTCGTGCTGCCGGTTGATAGCGTTAACAACAGCATGAATAAAATATTCATCGTGACCGAATTAATAAATCACCATTTCAGCTTTTTAAAATAATCATTCATGAATATTGATGTTTCATTAGTCCACTATGTATTTTAATAAAATGTGTGTGTGTGTGTGTGTGTGTGTGTGTGTGTGTGTGTGTGACCCCGAAGAGGGAGAAAGACATTGTGTGTTTTACAGAAAATTAACTCACATTATAAAGATTATGTAAAAAGGAAAAATGTTTGATTATTTAAATGATATAAGTGTCAGGATGTTCTCCACATTATAAAATGGTTGATAAATATTAATATAAAAATAACATTCAAATAGAATGTTATTTTTATGTTTAGATATTTTTTTACTTTCATTTTTGGATATTTTGTATTTATATCGTTGTTTATTACATTTATATATTTATTTCAAATGTAATTAAAACATTTCACTTTGAGATTGTTCATGCTAATACATCTTTGTTATATTATTACTATTCAAGCAGCTCAAGGTGACGCTCTGTTGTGATTGGTCAACCGGTTACAGAGGTCCCGCCCTTTAGCCTATCACGTACATTGTGTTGGAGCGCTGACCAATAGGAGCGCGAGATAGTGTTACATAGTGATCTCATCATGGGGGTTCAGGCCTCTCTGAAGGGTAATCAGAGGAGGTGTGTGTGTGTGTGTGTGTGTGTGTGTGTGTGTGTGTGTGTGTGTGTGTGTGTGTGTGGTGTGTGTGTGTGTGTGTGTGTGTGTGTGTGTGTGTGTGTGTGTGTGTGTGCTCTCTGACTGTGTTTAACTCGCCACTGTTGAAAACATTTCACTACAAGATGTCGACTCGCTCATGTGTGTGTGTTGTTTCTGCAAAAACTCCAGTAACTCCCCGCGGATCGGTGATGCTCCGAGTGTGAAGAACAGATTCCACCGGCAACACACACACACACACACACACACACACACACACACACCCACACACACCACACACACACTCACACAACAGAAGACGTGTGACCACAGCAGTGTGTGTGTGTTTCTGCCTCAGTGAGCTGCAGCTGAGGGATGATGTTTGCACCGACTGCCTGACAACAACAACAACAACAACAACAACAACAACAACAACAACAACAACAACAACACTGTGAAGCACTATAAGGAAAAACACAAACACACACACACACACACACACACTGGCCGGCTCCGTTGCAATTGGTCAACCAGCTTAGAGATGTCCCGCCCCCTTAGCCTATCACGTATAATGTATTGGAGCGATAGCCAATAGGAGCGTGAGTGTTACATAGTGATGTCATTATGTTTAGGAAGTCAACAAAGTAGTCCAGAAGCATTTCAGGGATGTTAGCCTTTGCAGACCATTTACATTTACATGCACTAAAACCTAAAGCACCTACAGGACAGGGAGATCCCCAGAAGCACGAGGGCCTCTACGTCCACACGGCAGCTTCAGAAGAATCTTCCAGCGCTTCTCTGCCCGTTGACTTTGAACGGGGGTGACGTCACTTTGCCTCGCTTTTCGCCGCACTGCATTGTGGGGGAGCGAAGCGAAGACTTCCAGGATTCAAAAGTTGAGCGATGTTCAACTTTTGAAGCTGAGCTGAGAAGCGCCAGCCAATCAAACACGTTTATGCAAATCTGACAGTAGAAGCGCTAGCCAATCAAACGGCGTGTGAGCAGGGAGAGCCAGACCGCAGTTCATTTCCTCATATTCCAAACGAGAAGTTACGGTAGCAAATCACCCGGTTCTTTACGACCAGAACTATTAACGGGACACAAACCGGAGGAACCAGCATGGAGGGAGGGGGCAGAGACAGTGGGGGAACTGGGAGGGTTTCGCCTGTTTGGGGAGTTTATATATATATATATTGCTCGCATAAAATCCCCGGGGTTTTTGCTTTGTATGTCGGGGGCGGGACATTCACGTGATTGGTTGTTGGTCGCTGTCAGACACGCCCAGATCCAAGGTTTTTGAGATGTTTGAAAAGCTGCTGTGTGGACGTACCGTCAGAGTATTCTTTGTACTTGTGCAATGCATTATGGGATGACACATGGTGATGTTATCAATTTAAAAAAGAAAATGGAGCCTGAAGTGGGCCGCAGCATTTAGGGTCCTGTTTTGGGGATTTGCAGCTGCTCACTCACACACACACACACACACACTCACACACACACACACACACACACACACACAGAAGGAGACAGCAGCCATTGAAACCTTGACATTGTGGCGGCAAAAGAGACTAAATGTTTTTTCTGTCCTGCTGAGACATTATTCCAT
>CM070494.1:37214464-37251964 GCA_036324585.1 Champsocephalus esox
TTCCCGCCGCGTCCTATGGAGAGCGTGTGATGACTCCGGCCGCACGGGCTGCGATTCTACATTCTCACATAGATTGATCTGTCAGTCTATCTGTCACACGGCAATGATGTCAAGAGCCCCGCGGAGACCAGACACACTCTGACAAGTAAAAGCTCTGCTTCGGTGGATTAAACGAGCCGCCGCTGTTAGGACCGGGATGCACAGACAAAGCAAATGATATGAAACAATCTCTTATTTTATTTGCAGACAGAAAGCTGTTAGAAAATGTTCTGTTCTTTTAGATACGGCATAACAAGCGCTATCAGTATGTAGCGTCTCTACTTTAAAGAGTCCTCTCCCGCTGATGTTCAGGTGTATATCAGTATGTAGTGTCTCTACTTTAAAGAGTCCTCTCCTGCTGATGATCAGGTGTATATCAGTATGTAGTGTCTACTTTAAAGAGTCCTCTCCTGCTGATGTTCGGGTGTATATCAGTATGTAGCGTCTCTACTTTAAAGAGTCCTCTCCTGCTGATGTTCGGGTGTATATCAGTATGTAGCGTCTCTACTTTAAAGAGTCCTCTCCTGCTGATGTTCAGGTGTATATCAGTATGTAGTGTCTCTACTTTAAAGAGTCCTCTCCTGCTGATGTTCAGGTGTATATCAGTATGTAGTGTCTCTACTTTAAAGAGTCCTCTCCTGCTGATGTTCAGGTGTATATCAGTATGTAGCGTCTCTACTTTAAAGAGTCCTCTCCTGCTGATGTTCAGGTGTATATCAGTATGTAGTGTCTCTACTTTAAAGAGTCCTCTCCTGCTGATGTTCAGGTGTATATCAGTATGTAGCATCTCTACTTTAAAGAGTCCTCTCCTGCTGATGTTCAGGTGTATATCAGTATGTAGTGTCTCTACTTTAAAGAGTCCTCTCCTGCTGATGTTCAGGTGTATATCAGTATGTAGCGTCTCTACTTTAAAGAGTCCTCTCCTGCTGATGTTCAGGTTTATATCAGTATGTAGTGTCTCTACTTTAAAGAGTCCTCTCCTGCTGATGTTCAGGTGTATATCAGTATGTAGTGTCTCTACTTTAAAGAGTCCTCTCCTGCTGATGTTCAGGTGTATATCAGTATGTAGTGTCTCTACTTTAAAGAGTCCTCTCCTGCTGGTGTCCAGGTGTATATCAGTATGTAGTGTCTCTACTTTAAAGAGTCCTCTCCTGCTGATGTTCAGGTGTATATCAGTGTGTAGTGTCTCTACTTTAAAGAGTCCTCTCCTGCTGATGTCCAGGTGTATATCAGTATGTAGTGTCTCTACTTTAAAGAGTCCTCTCCTGCTGATGTTCAGGTGTATATCAGTATGTAGCGTCTCTACTTTAAAGAGTCCTCTCCTGCTGATGTTCAGGTGTATATCAGTATGTAGCGTCTCTACTTTAAAGAGTCCTCTCCTGCTGATGTTCAGGTGTATATCAGTATGTAGTGTCTCTACTTTAAAGAGTCCTCTCCTGCTGATGTTCAGGTGTATATCAGTACGTAGAGTCTCTACTTTAAAGAGTCCTCTCCTGCTGATGTTCAGGTGTATATCAGTATGTAGTGTCTCTACTTTAAAGAGTCCTCTCCTGCTGATGTTCAGGTGTATATCAGTATGTAGTGTCTCTACTTTAAAGAGTCCTCTCCTGCTGATGTTCAGGTGTATATCAGTATGTAGCGTCTCTACTTTAAAGAGTCCTCTCCTGCTGATGTTCAGGTTTATATCAGTATGTAGCGTCTCTACTTTAAAGAGTCCTCTCCTGCTGATGTTCAGGTGTATATCAGTATGTAGTGTCTCTACTTTAAAGAGTCCTCTCCTGCTGATGTTCAGGTGTATATCAGTATGTAGTGTCTCTACTTTAAAGAGTCCTCTCCTGCTGGTGTCCAGGTGTATATCAGTATGTAGTGTCTCTACTTTAAAGAGTCCTCTCCTGCTGATGTTCAGGTGTATATCAGTGTGTAGTGTCTCTACTTTAAAGAGTCCTCTCCTGCTGGTGTCCAGGTGTATATCAGTATGTAGTGTCTCTACTTTAAAGAGTCCTCTCCTGCTGATGTTCAGGTGTATATCAGTGTGTAGTGTCTCTACTTTAAAGAGTCCTCTCCTGCTGGTGTCCAGGTGTATATCAGTATGTAGTGTCTCTACTTTAAAGAGTCCTCTCCTGCTGATGTTCAGGTGTATATCAGTATGTAGTGTCTCTACTTTAAAGAGTCCTCTCCTGCTGATGTTCAGGTGTATATCAGTATGTAGCGTCTCTACTTTAAAGAGTCCTCTCCTGCTGATGTTCAGGTGTATATCAGTATGTAGTGTCTCTACTTTAAAGAGTCCTCTCCTGCTGATGTTCAGGTGTATATCAGTATGTAGTGTCTCTACTTTAAAGAGTCCTCTCCTGCTGATGTTCAGGTGTATATCAGTAGGTAGTGTCTCTACTTTAAAGAGTCCTCTCCTGCTGATGTTCAGGTGTATATCAGTATGTAGCGTCTCTACTTTAAAGAGTCCTCTCCTGCTGATGTTCAGGTGTATATCAGTATGTAGCGTCTCTACTTTAAAGAGTCCTCTCGAGCAGGTATCGATGTTGCCGTCAGAGTGAGTAACCTTTGTTTCTCACCTGTTGAAAAAGCCGAACTTCATTATCTTCCGCCACCTCTGCCTCTCTCCGTCTCTTCATGTAGAAAGTGTCGGGACTTGATTATCGGCCCATGTCAGCGAGCTGTGAACTGCTGGAACCTTCTGACAAAACACACCTGCACTCACACACACACACTCACACACACACCACACACTCACACACACACACGCACTGACACACACACACACACACACACACACTTTCACTGCCCATGAAGTCAAATTAATTGACTCGACCCTTGTTATTTCCTCACACCACTTGAATGTTCCTCTGTAACTGGGGAATATACCAAGGTGTGTGTGTGTATGTGTGTGCGTGCGTGCGTGCGGGTGCGTGTGTGTGCGCGTGCGCGCGCGTGCGTGTGTGTGTGTCCTTTCCCCCTCTTCCATCCCTCCATCAATCTTTCCATTTCTTGTGCAATGCCTTTCTTTATTATAAATGATTTTACACAAGCGCTCTCGCCTCCCAGAGAACACTGGCATTGTAGCTGCAGCAGACCGTTGACATGCACTCAAACATCGCCCACACGCAACGAAAGGCCCCGGGAAACAACACGTTGGTATTAATGTTTTAATCTTGAGTCGTAATCTTCTGAAACGCCTGCATGACATCGTCCCCGCCCAGAGAGGAATGTAACGGCTTTCTGTTTGCGTGTTTACGTCCTCTGTTTTTGTTTGTGCGCCCGTGTGTGCTGTTTGTGTTGTGTCTTTGTCCCGCAGGTTGTCCTTAACGTGTCTTCCTGTTGTGAGACGGTGTGTCTTCTGCGCGGAGCTGCCGGGTGACATTTCCCATTCCAGGTGTGACATCCCTCTCCCCCGACAGCCTCTCATTCTTCTTCTTCTTCTCCACCGACACACACTAAACAATTGCTCTCTGATTTTACCTGCCTCCCACACACACACACACACACACACACACACACACTCTCCACACACACACACACACACACACACAGGACCACCTCTGTCTCAGCTCTGCCGCTCGACAAGCTAATTTAGCCAATTACGCACAGGTGTGATGCTAATTTCCCCGAGCTAGCAGCGAGCGCGCCGAGGAGGTAAAAATAACAAAATTACACCCATCTGTCCCCCTCCCGGCGGGCAGGCTCTCCCGTTGGGTGCCCGCTTCCCTGCCGCTGCACGACACACACACACACACACACACACACACACACACACAGGGGGAAAGAGAACACTTTGTTGGCTTTGATAATGGAGGGGAAGACAATGGACAGTGTGTGTGTGTGTGTGTGTGTGTGTGTGTGTGTGTGTGTGTGTGTGTGTGTGTGTGTGTGTGTGTGTGTGTGTGTGTGTGTGTGTGTAGGAATCCAGGCTGCAGCCACAGTGGCTTCGCCTCCTTTGTTTGCAGCCTTAATGGCTTTGCGGCGATACACGGCAATTTCCTGCAAGAAAAGAAAAACCAGACTTTCGGTGCGGAGGGATAATTATGTGGAGCTGTGTTGGAAGGCGACGGGGTTAGGGTGTGTGTGTGTGTGTGTGTGTGTGTGTGTGTGTGTGTGTGTGTGTGTGTGTGTGTCAGAACAGATGGAGGCCTTCAGACTGTCTCAATTTCAGCAACAAGCGACGGTTTCTCTCTGTGAAAATATTGACGCAACATCACACACACACACACACACACACACACACTCACACTTGCATGCAGTTATTTGTTAACACATGATGTCTGGTAACTCAGGTTATCGTCGTGTTATCATCGCATGTCGCCGAAGCAGTAAGGCAACAATACGGGTAAACAACGATGTCTTGCCTGATTTGGACCCTGTTCAGATTTCTTTGGTTCCCGTCGTGTGGCAAAGCTCGTGTGAGAAAGATAGAGCACTGTTTTGAACATTAAAGCACGGAGACATGTCCCAGCAGAGGCACACGTATGGTGTTGGAAATTAGCATGACATGTCACTGCTATGTAAAAGCTTAACTTAAGGATCCTAGAGATCCAGAAGCATGCAGCCTACCAAAGGCTTACATCTCACCTCGCATGAGCTATTATCTCAAATCTGCCATAATCCATCTCTTGTCTTGTCTTGTCTTGTCTGAGAGTATCTGTGTTCATGGTCCGAACGAATCATCTGGAGCTGCAGGACCAGAGCAAGACTATTGATAAATGACGCCCCAGAGACGACCCTCCCAACACTGAAGTGATCCATTAGCTGTAGATTACATGCGGATATTATGCCGTGCGTTAATACGATGTAATCATCAAAGTATCTTCATTGTAATGGAACAAAGTCTCTAAATGGGTCTTCTGGAAATGTTGAGATGCGGAAGATACTGAATCTAAAACACTATTGTTGGCAGGCAGGGCCGGACTGGGACAATAAGTCAGGCCGGGAATTATACACCCAGCCAGGCCACCACCAGTTTTTTTTGTGCCATTTTTCTGGATTTATTTGTAAATATGTACAGCGTCGCTGCCCGTAGTCTAAATCTACCCAATAATAAACATATGGACATGGGTTACTATTTAAAAAACTGTGCAATTGTATTTGGGAACCTAATCCATGTGAACATATTTTAAGTGGGGGTGGACCTCAAATCCTCTAGGGGGGTCTGGGGGCATGCTCCCCCGGTAAGATTTATTTTAAAATGTTGGAGTTTAATGCATCAACCTGGTGCACTTTGAGGGGGAAATAAAGAGACTACACCTGGAACACCTATATGAAACAGAACTGTCTACATTTCAATAATCATAAAATTCATTTATAGTTGTGAGTGTGTCTGTGCTCCTGAATCAACCTCCTATGTCTCCCTCCTCTCCCCCTGCTCTTCTTTGAGGCAGCAGCAAAGACTAGTTTTAGCTCTCAACAAGTTTTACAAGTGTATCTTACCTTCTTTCTATTTATTCATGCATATTTTACTAATCACTCCCCCCTCAAATGGAAATATGGGTTTACATAAATGGTGACCAAACAGTTTGAGCCTCGCAACCTCGCGAGGTGAGGCCCCCTCCGCGAGGTGAGGCCCCCTCCGCGAGGTGAGGCCCCACGCAGTCTGTGTGATCAGCCTGTAGGGAGGGACAGCCCTGTCGGCAGGCCACATCATGTGTGGACAGACAGCACCCTGTGTGAGGCAGACCCACATTTGCGCAGCGTTGCGTTCACAATACATTCAAAAAAAAAGGAAAATCGCCAGGCCAGCAGGCCACTTAGCGGGCCAGGCCATCGGGAAACCTCCCCGTCCTCCCGATGGCCAGTCCGGGCCTGTTGGCAGGGCCGTCCCTGGCCACCTTGCCCTCTGTTTTGCGAGTGTCGACGGGGGGCGGGGGGCGGTGATAGTGGAGCCTCGCAGCGGCAGAACCGTGCCGCGCCACACTAATTGCGCCGCATAAGCGCATAGGTGCGGCTCAGTTGAGGCTCCCTCCGCAAGACGAGGCCCCACGCAGTTCGTTAATACACTCAGGCAGAGAACCCCAGTAGGAGTCTGAGGTCAATACATGATGAGTAAAGAATGAGAACATCAGTACAGATATATTCATCCCTGTACAGAGGTAAAATCATTTTGACTTTAACAGTAAGCTCAAAGTAAGCAGCAAGATCAACATTTCGGGTGCTAAAAGCATTTATCAGATTTCCGTCGAGCCATTCCTTCCCCACTGATTCATCATTTCACGCACTCGGCCTTCAGACGGCTCTGTCGCGGCCCTGACCTCTGAGAGACGAGATGTGAATGTGTGGTCTCTTGGCTCCACCTAGTGGTGGTTTGTTGTAACAGCAGCAGTTTGCAGGCTCACGTGTCAGGATGTGAGGATAGTGAATCCAGTTTGTGACGCTATTCAACAGGGATGCTCAATCAAAGAGGAACTTCACATTTTAACACTTTATATCAATACATAAGTTGGGAATATGTCAATAAGCTAATGACGAGTCCCATGATTGGTTTGATTGCAGTGCTTTGCAACAAATCAAAATGTTCTGATACAAGACAGGTCCAACAGATGGTTTCACCTGAGCCTTTTTTAAATATTGGTAGGAAAACAATATTTAGAAAGTGTCTGACATACAGGAATAATTACATTTATATTATGTATTTGTTTCACTGGTCTTAACTTGTATTGTACATATCTAAGAAAGAGCTCTTGTGTTTGACTCAAATTGGGTTATTTGATTAATTAATATTTGTGTCTTTTCGTCAAATATCAGCATTTCTTGTTTAATAAAATGTTAAAACCTTAAAGCATAATTGTAAAAAATAGTGTGGTAATGGCTCGAAGATAATTTTGCTATTTTAGATTTTATTTAATATAATTTTTACCTTTTTAAAATTATTCTTATTTATTTTTAATTCAATTTGAAAAACATGTTATGATCTTTTTTGTATGTGCTGTATTCGTCCTTCCAACAGATGGCGATAGTGTTTTCTCTCCCTGTGGGCGTCAGCCGTTTAAACTACTAAAGAAGAAGAACAGAAGAACCGGAAGTAAACGTTCCATGGTCGCTACTAGCTCATGTCGTAACACTTTAGTTGGACTTTTGTAAGCAGTTAAAAATGAACAAACCACAGGAGTTTGATTCGTATGAACTGGAGGAGCTCAGCGACGAAGAGAGAGCTGAGAGCAGGTTGGAAAATAATAAAAACAGCTTAAAAAACGGTGTAGTTTGAGCACCATGAGGCTAGCTAGCTACATGCTAACATGTAAACAAACTCAAACACGTTGAAGACCGGGAACGGTTTCTAGCTAGCGACTGTTGGAATACAGGAGATACACATTAACTGTTTTATGTACGTAGCGTTTTATTGAAGTCATCTTATTATAATCAGCTCATAAAAAGGATAACTGAGCGGGTTTATATCGTCATTTTTCGATTGCTAATGTCTGCTAGTTAAAGTCAACGCTATTAATACACACGCAGTAGAAGGGATGTTAATATCCGTTTAAAGTGCTTTAGAAATGTAACTGATTTACTCTATTACATTTCACCACTCGCAGAAGTACTAGTAATCCCTGTTCTTTGCTGCTGACGCCCACGGGATACAAGAGAGTGTCATCTTCTCTCTCGCTGTCTTTCAGTTCCGAGGACGAGTTGGAGGTGCTGCTCAACGGGACGCCGGAGCAGAAGAAGAAGCTGATCAGAGAATATCTGACGGGGGAGAGCGAGTCGTCGAGCGACGATGAGTTCGAGAAAGAGATGGAGGCCGAGCTCAGCACCACCATCAAGACCTTGGAGGGAACATGGACCCCAGCAACAGCAGGTAACACGCTCCAGAGGCCTGGTTCCCGGATCAGAGCTCAACTCAGTGGAAGCGCCGCCTGCTGACCAATCAGAGATCAACTCAGTGGAAGCGCCGCCTGCTGACCAATCAGAGATCAACTCAGTGGAAGCGCCGCCTGCTGACCAATCAGAGCTCAACTCAGTGGAAGCGCCGCCTGCTGACCAATCAGAGATCAACTCAGTGGAAGCGCCGCTGCTGACCAATCAGAGCTCAACTCAGTGGAAGCGCCGCCTGCTGACCAATCAGAGCTCAACTCAGTGGAAGCGCCGCCTGCTGACCAATCAGAGCTCAACTCAGTGGAAGCGCCGCCTGCTGACCAATCAGAGCTCAACTCAGTGGAAGCGCCGCCTGCTGACAATCAAGCTCAATCAGTGGAAGCGCCGTTGCTGACCAATCAGAGCTCAACTCAGTGGAAGCGCCGCCTGCTGACCAATCAGAGCTCAACTCAGTGGAAGCGCGCCTGCTGACCAATCAGAGCTCAGCGTGCGGAGTTTAAGGCGATCAAGTCACATCACAGGAGAAAGGAAATACAGAAAAGCTGCAGGAAAGACGGCCAGAACAAATCAGCGACTGTGTGAACGCGAATAGAATATCACCTCCATCTTCAGAGCAGGCTGACTGTTAGAACTAGAGATGATCCGATCACGTGATTTTCAAAAAAATCTGGGATCGTGATTTTTTTTTATATATATATATATATAGATAATTTTTTTTAAATTATTTAATTGTACAAAACAAAAATGAGCATGTTCACGTCTTAAAGTCATCCTGAGGACTTAGCTTTGGTTCAACATCATGTATGTGTTGCTTCTGTTGGGCTTGTGTTCAGACCTGCTTATTCCTCTCAGAGCAACAGAGTGGGCGCAGCGTCTGATAGCAGCAGCGAGCTAACGAGAGGCTACGTCCAGCTGGAGACTCGGGAGGCGGGACGGAGACAATGTCAGGAGTTTGGAAGTATTATAAAATATTATATATATATTAAATTGAAAGCGAAGGCGGAGGTTCCGCGTGGTGGAAAGAACAGAGCTACGTTCAACACGACCAATCTAACACGCCACCTGAGAAACAAACAACAACAACAACACGGCGAGTACACAGCGGCCACTCGGGGAACGGCACGGAGACAACCGACACTTTCAGAGACGTTCAAAAGGAAAGAGAAACGGCCCCAGAACAGAGAACAGCCAGATAGCTGAACTCATCGCGTTGGACGACCAGCCGTTATCCGTTACCTCTTTCTCTTAACGCATTGCATAAAGATCGGATCGGGAAAAATCGGTATCGGCAGATTGTCAAAATCAAATGATCGGAATCGGATCGGGAGCAAAAAAAGGTGATCGGGACATCCCTAATTATAACTTTACGTACAGTCCGCGGCACTGAGTGCAGGCGTCGATGTGTCCCATTATCATTGGGTTCCTGGTTAGCGTCCTCGTTGTGAAAGCATTACTGATATGTGTGTGTTTCTCCAGCAGCAGGAGAACCAGGAGCAGCTGTTGTCGTTGCTCCTGGACTTCCTACCCCTACGCTGTACGATGAGGTTTACTTCGACTCAGACTCGGAGGGAGAGGATATGCAAAGTAAGCAGAAATGTTCCCCACTGCCCATTAACCGTCAATTATAAAGTCTTCCTCATGAACGTCAGTTTAGATTCTGATTCCTTACATGTCTCCGTCTGTCCCGCAGGCAGCTCCACTGGGCGGAGGAGGAAACAGCGATCCATCCTGACCAATGACGAGCTGCTGTACGACCCCGAGGAGGACGACAGGGACCAGGCCTGGGTGGACGCCAGGAGGACACGGTAAGACGCTCAGGAGGAGCCTTCTATCTGTCATCCAGTCGGTGGAGTTCCTCTTCACCTCGTGTCTTCCCGTGCAGGTACGCCGGCAGGAAGCGAGCGTCTGCGGCCTCTCGGTCGCAGGCTCGCCGGGGCCCAGGAGCAACGAGCAGCGACGCCGTCCTCAACTGTCCCGCCTGCATGACCACGCTCTGCCTGGACTGCCAGAGGTGAGGCTCCACAACAACAACAACAACAACAAACACGATAGTCAGGGTTTGTTTGTGCCACCCTGACCCCCAGTTTCCACCGGGTCCGCCTGCGCCGCGGTTTTGGTCCGACCTCCTCTAGCGCCCTAACCCACCGGACGCGTCCCAGAAGCGTCTGAACAGTTTAACGACTTTCACAAGATGTTAAACGACTGAATGGCTCCGTACTTCCTACAAGTATTAATGAACTTTAAAGCATTAATATGTAGTTGTTATCTTCCACAAACTGCAGCGACTAAAACCCAGGCCTTGTCCTTTCTGATGTTGTCCTTGTAGCATCGGTTACATCGTATCAAATAGTGTGTTTTTCCACTTCCATGATGAAAACCTCGTCGTCCATTGTGCGTATCCAGGGGGTCCGCGGGGTCTTAGAAAGTATTAAACGGCATATTTCAAAGGTATCAAGAAGGTCCAGAGCAACGACGACATGTAACACCCTTTAATTGACTGAAACGACATGTCGGGAAACCCCTCAAGGCGGCCCCGTGCATAGCGTGCCATAAGATGCTGCTTCTTATTTTAAGTTTCGTTGCCTTGCTCCGCTCTGTGCTACAGCAGGAGATCACGCCGCGCGGAGAATAAACAGAAGGGCGACCATGACAACCATGCTGCGGGGTCTTCTTCGCTGCTTGTGATGTATTTTGTGGCGGCAGCAGCGCCACCTACAGGCCCGGCATATGTACTACAGCGTTTCCAGCCGTCTCGTGTGAACGGACGCGTTAATGAATCGAATGCGTGTGAACGGAAGACTTTTTTGCATTTGCGTTGTCCTGTATGCGTCCTCGTGGGGCCGGGGTCTAAGCCAAACTATGTCCGGTCACAGAGATCTGCTATTTTAAAGTAAGGTCAACACACATCGACCCGAAAATATCGTCTATATTAAGAACGAGAAAAGTCTTAACACATATATTTTGTTTTTTGTAAACATGACAAATGTGTGAGGGCGATGACGTCAGAGCATCGTCCTGTGTGCCGGGCTCAGCCCCAGCCCAGTTTGACCCCTGGGTATTTGTGAGGGAGCTCCTCTATGGCATTACCCCGCTGAAGCTAAAGTGTGTCGCCAAGGTAACCGGTTAGAACTCAAAGTTGCGATGAGGTCTTAAAATGTATGGAAAGGGTCTTAAAAAAAGGTCTTAAAAGGTTTTACATTTGACTTCAGGATTCCTGCAGACACCCTCGTATCGTAGCGGAGGTGTTGCGATGAAGGAGGGGGGTCTGCTAAATTAGTATATGTGGGGGATGGGCCCGGATGCTCACCTTTCCACTTCCTGCGAGGGGAGGGGCTGCCTGCCCGACCTTACGTTACGGCAGCGCCGCGGCAAAAATGGGATTCATCCTAATTTTCGAGAGGCGCTGCGCCGAGACGCTTCTGGGGCGCGGCGCAGACGGACCCGCTGGAAACTGCGGGCGAGGCATCTTTGAACGGAACATGCCGCTTCACAATATGTGCTTCTCACTGCCCCGATTGCACTCAGACGCACCCTGCTGGGCTTTTGATGATCTCTGTTCTCTGCGTGGAAACTTAAAGCTCTGTTTTTCAACGCCCATGAAAATATGATTTGGAAGATATTTACAGGGTTCTTCTTACGGTCTTTAAAAACCTGGAGAAGTCGTGGAAATTCAAAATGCAAATTCCAGGCCCTGGAAAAGTTATGGAAAACAATATTTTTCCCAAATCAATCAATCAATGTTTATTTATAGCCCAATATCACAAATGTTACATTCGTCTCAGTGGACTTCACAGTGTGTACAGAATATCAGTATGACAATACGACACCCTCTGTCCTCAGACCCTCTGTCCTCAGACCCTCTGTCCTTAGACCCTCTGTCCTCAGACCCTCTGTCCTCAGACCCTCTGTCCTTAGACCCTCTGTCCTTAGACCCTCTGTCCTCAGACCCTCTGTCCTAGACCCTCTGTCCTCAGACCCTCTGTCCTTAGACCCTCTGTCCTCAGACCCTCTGTCCTTAGACCCTCTGTCCTCAGACCCTCTGTCCTCAGACCCTCTGTCCTCAGACCCTCTGTCCTCAGACCCTCTGTCCTCAGACCCTCTGTCCTCAGACCCTCTGTCCTCAGACCCTCTGTCCTCAGACCCTCTGTCCTCAGACCCTCTGTCCTCAGACCCTCTGTCCTTACACCCTCTGTCCTTAGACCCTCACACCGTACAAGGAAAACCCTTCCAGAGAAAACCCACAGTTTAAAGGGAACATGGAGAAACCTCAGGGAGAGCAGCAGAGGAGGGATCCCTCTCCCAGGACGGACAGACGTGCAATAGATGCCGTGTGGAAATCGAAGAGATAATACATTTGCAACATAGGTAGTCCAGATGTTTGGAAATGCATGTGTGTGTGTAACAGGAAGATGAATCCACGAGGATATCCATCAGGACCGATGATCCAGGACCACAGCCAAAGTTTTGGAAAAGTCATGGAACTGTAACTAAAGTTGCATCAAATATAATTTATATTTGATCTAATCGCCGAAATAGCAAACACTATAATGAGCATAAATGCACCCGGTATTTAAGACGATGTACTGGATCATCTTCACTCAGCGATTTCTGTCTGAGATTTGGAAGTTTAATAAGTCAATAGTTACCATGATTCCTTAAAGGTGGGGTCGGTGATTCACTTCATAACACTTTGTTATATTCCATGGAATGCTCTTAACGTCCCGACAGCAAAGAATACATGAAATGCTTTGACAATAAATACAAATCCGTCATCAGTGGAAGCCGTGGCGCTGTAAAAAGCTCGACCAATCATCTGCCTCGGCCCGGCTAAAGTAACTGGACGGCCTACCTGCCTGCCAGCCTTCCATCGGGGCACAGACTGATCTCGTGCCCTCATTGGTCACGTGTGCGTTCCTGTGTGTTGGGGGCGGGGCTCTGAGAGGAAGTCTGAAGGTTGTGTATTTTCATATTCTAGCGCACTCGAGCTGGTTTCTCCGTTCTTACCTCCCCCACCTTTAATCTAAACATTACTTGTGAAACATAAAGCCGCTTATCACAACGGCCGCTAATTCATTTTATATACAGCGACTAATCAATATATATTTTTTGAGAATTTTAAAAAATACTTCTTAGCACCGTCGAGTTCCTGATAAATCAACAACTTCCACAGTCCTTTCTTTTTCTTTTAAACATCTCCCCAAGGAGATTGTAAATTGGTTTGGGATGTTGGTTGGACCAAATAAGACCGTTGAACATTAGACCTGGGAGCAAGTTAACTTTAGACTAAACAATATCAAAAATAAATGAATCAGATACTAATGTTTTTAGTTATTATATATACATATATATACAGTTATTAGCCGCTTTCACACCAAGTACTTTGCCGCGCTTACTGCCTCAGCGCTTGGTAACCCCCTGGAACTAAATACAGATCGCGTTCACACTGGAATAATTCTTCTTCTTCTTCTTCTTCTTCTTCTTCTTCTTCTTCTTCTTCTTCTTCTTCTTCTTCTTCTTCTTCTTCTTCGGGTTTACTGGCAGGCCGCAACCCACTTCACGGCGTATACTGCCGCCCGGAGTCCCGGCCGGAAGTCCCCGGAGTTGGGGAAGGCTTCAGTAGCAGCTGCTAGGGAGTCCCAGCAGCTGCTACTGAAGCCTTCCGAGTAAATCTCCAGAACGCCGACACCTCCTCATCTCCACCGCTCCCATGTTTTATTGTGTGTTGCCATAAGTTAGTCTCTCTGCGTTTCTGCGCTGGGCTAATGCTAATGCTAATAATGCTAATGCCAACAAATACGATGGCGGTTTCACAAACCTTTTCAGAGTTTTACGTGGTTTGCAATTAGCCAATAGAAATTGGAACTGTTTTCTCCCCAGGATAGTACCACCTCTCAGGCAGGCTCTACACGTGGGGTAAAAGTCCTCTGAACTAAGTTCTCTTTTTGGTGTGAACGCAAAATCCCAGGAACTAAACGGGAAAAGCACCGATTGTCACCGAAGCTGGGTTTAATGATGATTATCCTCCACTGAAGTGTTTCTGTGTGTTTCCTCTCAGGCACGATAAGTACCAGACGCAGTACCGAGCCATGTTCGTAATGAACTGCATCGTGAAGAGAGACGAGGTGTTGCGCTACAAAATCCAGCAGGACCTGAAGCGGCGGAAGAGGAAGAGGAGGAGGGGACAGGGAGCAGAAGAAGCAGAAACGGAAAGCACAGCTGACGAGACTCCGGAGCCTCACCCCGCGGGGATGAACTCCGAGGAGGTCTACCACCCCGTCTGGTGCACAGAATGCTCCACAGAAGTCGCCGTTTTCGATAAAGACGAGGTCTACCACTTCTTCAACATCCTGGCCAGCCACTGCTGAGACACGGCGGCAGGGAGGATTTTATTTCAGAGGGCTTGTCCGTGACCTTTCGCCTCAGCTTTTTTTAGCTGCAGGGTTGAAGAAGGAGGAGGACTGGTGATTTCTGGCGGAGAGGGCAGAATCAAATTCGATGTTGATATCGCCGTCGGTTTATGAACCTGCTTGAAGAACAATCTGAAAAGCGTGGGACTGTCAGCGGGATGTCATCGATGTGTGGCCTTTTTAAATATCTCACAGGAACTGGAACTCCGTTTTGCAGCTCCTACGATCAGTACTGGACCGCATGAATAAAACCCACATTTGAGGAGTCTATTATTACTCGTGATATATTGATTTATACTCTATTTGTTTTAACACCACACTCGAGCCTTTTCGATATGGCTCGGTAACTTGGCTATTTGGCAATAAGTACATGAGGACGGACGCTCCAGTTGTAATAATTTAAATATGTCTTCAGAGGAGAATTTATAATCGTTGACACAAACTGCCGCTTAATAAACCCTTAAGAATGTCCTACACACTACATTACGGGATGTTATGTATGACGGGTGGTCGCACTGCTTATGAATGGCAAAAACAGGGGCTTAAAGTGCGTTGCCTGGAAACCATATTTTTTGTAAAGAATTGTGAACGTGTGCTGAGAGGGATATTCTTTGCTTCCTAATAAACCTGCAAGTGCATTCTGTTTAACAAGTGGGTGACATTATTTCTCAATGAACGTGTGTTTGACATTTAAACTGCTGACATATTCTCACGCCCGATGAAATATATCAGACGTAGAGTGGGCTTTCCAACTTTTTAAGATGAAATATATATATATTATATATATAGTTTCATGTTTAAAGGCCCTGTAACTTTAGGCCGAGGCTATATACAGGACGGTCCTGTACACAACGCCAAATGGCTATAGGACGGTCCTGTGGATAAGATATCTGAAATGGCTATAGGACGGTCCTGTGGATAAGATATCTGAAATGGCTATAGGACGGTCCTGTGGATAAGATATCTGAAATGGCTATATACGGGCCGGTCCTGTGGATAAGATATCTGAAATGGCTATAGGACGGTCCTGTGGATAAGATATCTGAAATGGCTATATACGGGCCGGTCCTGTGGATAAGATATCTGAAATGGCTATATACGGGCCGGTCCTGTGGATAAGATATCTGAAATGGCTATAGGACGGTCCTGTGGATAAGATATCTGAAATGGCTATAGGCCGGTCCTGTGGATAAGATATCTGAAATGGCTATAGGACGGTCCTGTGGATAAGATATCTGAAATGGCTATATACGGGCGGTCCTGTGGATAAGATATCTGAAATGGCTATAGGACGGTCCTGTGGATAAGATATCTGAAATGGCTATATACGGGCCGGTCCTGTGGATAAGATATCTGAAATGGCTATATACGGGCCGGTCCTGTGGATAAGATATCTGAAATGGCTATAGGACGGTCCTGTGGATAAGATATCTGAAATGGCTATAGGACGGTCCTGTGGATAAGATATCTGAAATGGCTATATACGGGCCGGTCCTGTGGATAAGATATCTGAAATGGCTATAGGACGGTCCTGTGGATAAGATATCTGAAATGGCTATAGGACGGTCCTGTGGATAAGATATCTGAAATGGCTACATACGGGACGGTCCTGCAGCTAACCTAAAATGACTATATACAGACCGGGCTATTATAGCATGCTTAAGCAAGTTTCGCGGGTGGTAATGTCGGGATAGGATTCACAGATACATATTCTCACGACAACATTATTTTCAATGAGTTTCCCCTCAATATAAAATTGTGGCAATTAAATCTCTTTCCGTGCCACTTACGGGACGGTCCTGTATATAGCCATTTCGGAGAGCTGCGTACGGGACGGTCCTGTATATAGCCATTTCGGAGAGCTGCGTACGGGACGGTCCTGTATATAGCCATTTCGGAGAGCTGCGTACAGGACGGTCCTGTATATAGCCATTTCGGAGAGCTGCGTACGGGACGGTCCTGTATATAGCCATTTCGGAGAGCTGCGTACGGGGACGGTCCTGTATATAGCCATTTCGGAGAGCTGCGTACGGGACGGTCCTGTATATAGCCATTTCGGAGAGCTGTGTACGGGACGGTCCTGTATATAGCCACTCCCGTAACTTTATCAAACAGAAAGTCACGGTACACACACACGAATACACACAGACAGACACACGCATACACAAGCACACATATACACACACATACATATACACGCAAGCATGCACGCACACAAACACATGCACGCACATACATATACACACGCACACACAGGTACAGGACTTTCTATATTTCCATGTCCTTTATTATTATTAAACATGAGTGTTCATGTTTTGAGAGATTTTGTGTGGAAAGAGAACCAGAAATGTGGTTAGATATCGAGTTAGTTAGTTAGATATCGTTAGTTAGTTAGTTAGTTAGATATCGTTAGTTAGTTAGTTAGTTAGATATCGTTAGTTAGATAGTTAGTTAGTTAGTTAGATATCGTTAGTTAGTTAGTTAGTTAGATAGTTAGTTAGTTAGTTAGTTAGTTAGTTATATATCGTTAGTTAGTTAGTTAGATATCGTTAGTTAGTTAGTTAGTTAGTTAGTTAGTTAGTTAGTTCGTTAGTTAGTTAGATATCAAGGATTAATTCCAGGGACTAGTCTCCAGATGCGTTTCGAGATATTGATCGTGAATACCTTTCAAAATAAACCTTACTATGGAAAGCTAGTCTTCTCAATATAGACTCTGAGAGAGGGAATTAAAGACTGTCTCTACGGCCTCTCTCTTGTTATCCCAACGATGTCTTAAAACCTTATATTTAATCAAGTGTCGTTTGTTCTCATTATACATCCGTGCGTTTATCAGACCAGGGCTTTTTTATTTTGAAACTACTTCCGGGAATTCCGCCGAGCCCCTCGCGCTAAAGATCCTCTGGCCTTTTTATTAAAGTGAACAACTAAAACAAAGGAACATTGCAGTCGCTTTTAAATGTACTGGTTTAAGAAAGACAGACAATTTAAACGAACGGATAAATTGAATGTGAATTAAATTAAAATAAAATAAATATTCTGATTCCCGGATGTTGGAACTCCCTAGCCTACGTCACCACCGCACGCCCGAACGCCGGACTCTGATTGGCTGAAAACGAGCATTTCATGTGGTACGTCGTCTCACGCAGAAAGGAGGACAAGAAACATTGAGACAAAAAAGAAACAGAAGTCGGCGTTGGTAAAAGTTATAATAACTATGGCTCTGGGAGACTGCTGGAAGAGTTTATCGTGGTTTTACTACCAGTATATTCTGGTGACGGCGCTGTACATGCTGGAGCCCTGGGAGAGGACGGTGTTTAGTATCCTTTTTACAAACAACTGCAGCTAAACGAGCTAATGTGCTAACTGTAGCTACAATGTCTGTAGAGCTAACCTAGCTTTTAGCTCTGATAATGCACTAACTTTTGTACTGAATCACTACATATACTTTGCGTGTGTATAATGTCCCAGATAGGTAGGTAGTTAGTTTATTTATTCATTAGCTTGTTACATCAGCAATGTTTTCTAGCATTACAATAATTAAAAGGTAGAACAAGTTATACAATTAACAGTAATTATATGTATACATATCTACAGTACATGAACCACAAAGAATACTCGATAGACTGTTCTGTAAAAGACCAATATACTACAGCAACAGAAATATAGACTTATACTATATATATGTTTGACAGTAGCAGGACATATACGTATATTGCCAGTCGTTAAACCGGTTCGAGGTGTATTCAAGACAAGACAAGAGTCCATTTCTCACATTTTCAGCGTCATAAATGGCAGGTTTAACCAGAAAATGACTATCTGTACTCTCTGTGGGCTAATTTTAATAATAATAATAATAGATTTATTTTGTCAGCGCTTTTACAGGTGCTCGAAGTGGCTCTGCAGATAAAGTGAAAAGAAAGAAATATATATAGTTAAAGTAAAATCAAGCAATACAAAAACAATCACCCATTGAAAGCCAGACTGAAGAGGTGAGTGCTTTGAAGGTGGTGAGGTCGGTGCCGTCTCTGATGGGTCCAGAGGGAGGGGGCAGCGACGGACAAGGCTCTGTCCCCCCAGGTCCGGTGGTTGGTGCGGGAGGTTGGCTTCTGATGAGCGGAGGTAGGGGGAAGGGGTGTGGTGGTGCAGCAGGTCTGTGAGGTAGGGGGTGTGGGGGTGCAGCTGGTCTGTGAGGTAGGGGGTGTCTGGTGGTGCAGCAGGTCTGTGAGGGGGGGAAGGGGTGTGGTGGTGCAGCAGGTCTGTGGGAGGGGAAGGGGTCTGGTGGTGCAGCTGGTCTGTGAGGTAGGGGGTGTGGGGGTGCAGCTGGTCTGTGGGGGGGGGGTCTGGTTGAGGGCTTTGAGAGTAATCAGGAGGGCTTTGAAGTGGATTCTTTTGGTTATTGAAGATGCATTTCTGACATGTTCAGGATCACGAAAGGCAGTTGTCACCAGAAAATGGCAATATCTGAACTCTGTCGACTGATTTTGAATAATTTCCGTCAATTTAGAAGTTGAAGTCGACTCTGGGTCGTCTGGGTTGGACAGATTGCCTATTTATTTGCCAAAAAGTGTCCAAAGTAGAGGTAGTAAGTTCATGTTGTGCGCTCTATATCCAATGTTGACAAAATCAATTATAGTTTTTATTTTTGAATAGTGCCGAGCCGAGAGACGGATCCTATCGTTGTAGAACGCGTGTAAATATGTGTTCCATGAGATCTGTGGATGGACATCGTTTATACCTAAGATTTGAGAGGGAGCCTGGCTTGATTGGCTGGAGGAGGAGACGTATGTTTAAAGAACAGCAAACTATTCATTTAATCTTATTGCCGATTTAAAGGCTACGAGCTAATGTGTTGGACATTATTATTATTTGACTATATGCAAAATAACGTTCCATGTGTCCCCTCTTCTTCATGTCTCCTCTACATCAACATGTGTCCCCTCTTCTTCACGTCTCTTCTACATCAACACGTGTCCCCTCTTCTTCATGTCTCTTCTACATCAACATGTGTCCCCTCTTCTCCATGTCTCTTCTACATCAACATGTGTCCCCTCTTCTTCATGTGTCCTCTACATCAACATGTGTCCCCTCTTCTCCATGTCTCTTCTACATCAACATGTGTCCCCTCTTCTTCATGTCTCCTCTACATCAACATGTGTCCCCTCTTCTTCATGTCTCCTCTACATCAACATGTGTCCCCTCTTCTTCATGTCTCTTCCACATCAACATGTGTCCCCTCTTCTTCATGTCTCCTCTACATCAACATGTGTCCCCTCTTCTTCATGTCTCTTCCACATCAACATGTGTCCCCTCTTCTCCATGTCTCTTCTACATCAACACGTGTCCCCTCTTCTTCATGTCTCTCCTACATCAACACGTGTCCCCTCTTCTCCATGTCTCTTCTACATCAACATGTGTCTCTTCTACATCAACATGTGTCCCCTCTTCTCCATGTCTCTTCTACATCAACACGTGTCCCCTCTTCTTCATGTCTCTTCCACATCAACACGTGTCCCCTCTTCTTCATGTCTCCTCTACATCAACATGTGTCCCCTCTTCTTCATGTCTCCTCTACATCAACATGTGTCCCCTCTTCTTCATGTCTCTTCCACATCAACATGTGTCCCCTCTTCTTCATGTCTCCTCTACATCAACATGTGTCCCCTCTTCTTCATGTCTCCTCTACATCAACATGTGTCCCCTCTTCTTCATGTCTCCTCTACATCAACATGTGTCCCCTCTTCTTCATGTCTCTTCTACATCAACACGTGTCCCCGCTTCTCCATGTCTCCTCTACATCAACATGTGTCCCCTCTTCTTCATGTCTCTTCTACATCAACACGTGTCCCCTCTTCTTCATGTCTCCTCTACATCAACATGTGTCCCCTCTTCTTCATGTCTCTTCTACATCAACATGTGTCCCCTCTTCTTCATGTCTCTTCTACATCAACATGTGTCCCCTCTTCTTCATGTCTCTTCCACATCAACATGTGTCCCCTCTTCTCCATGTCTCTTCTACATCAACATGTGTCCCCTCTTCTCCATGTCTCTTCTACATCAACATGTGTCCCCTCTTCTCCATGTCTCTTCTACATCAACATGTGTCCCCTCTTCTCCATGTCTCTTCTACATCAACATGTGTCCCCTCTTCTTCATGTCTCTTCTACATCAACACGTGTCCCCTCTTCTTCATGTCTCTTCTACATCAACACGTGTCCCCTCTTCTTCATGTCTCTTCTACATCAACACGTGTCCCCTCTTCTCCATGTCTCTTCTACATCAACACGTGTCCCCTCTTCTTCATGTCTCTTCTACATCAACATGTGTCCCCTCTTCTTCATGTCTCTTCTACATCAACATGTGTCCCCTCTTCTTCATGTCTCTTCTACAGCATGTGTCCCCTCTTCTTCGTGTCTCCTCTACATCAACATGTGTCCCCTCTTCTCCATGTCTCTTCTACATCAACATGTGTCCCCTCTTCTCCATGTCTCTCTCTTCTTCGTGTCTCCTCTACATCAACATGTGTCCCCTCTTCTCCATGTCTCTTCTACATCAACATGTGTCCCCTCTTCTTCGTGTCTCTTCTACATCAACATGTGTCTCTTCTACATCAACATGTGTCCCCTCTTCTTCGTGTCTCTTCTACATCAACATGTGTCCCCTCTTCTCCATGTCTCTTCTACATCAACATGTGTCCCCTCTTCTCCATGTCTCTCTCTTCTTCGTGTCTCCTCTACATCAACATGTGTCCCCTCTTCTCCATGTCTCTTCTACATCAACATGTGTCCCCTCTTCTTCGTGTCTCTTCTACATCAACATGTGTCTCTTCTACATCAACATGTGTCCCCTCTTCTTCGTGTCTCTTCTACATCAACATGTGTCCCCTCTTCTCCATGTCTCTTCTACATCAACATGTGTCCCCTCGTGGGGAGGGGCTCCTTATTTTCATCTAAAGTAACAGACAGAGAATCAGCACTTTGGAAACAGGGCTGAAACAGAGGGGATTGTGGGTAATGCTGCAACGATCTGTTTGGTGTTTCAGCCAATCACAGACCGGCTCTGGATATATCTGAGACCTGTGATATGTATATAATAAAAGTTATGTTCCCGCCTCCTACAGGTTGTATATAATGCTTCCTTCGTCAGTCCCTCCTTAACTCCTCCTCTTCAGACTCTCTGTTAATCTCAGTGGCCGGCATGGCCGTTTACACCGGCTACGTCTTCATGCCGCAGCACATCATGGCCATCCTGCACTACTTCGAGGTCGTCCAGTGACACGAGGACCAGCTCTTCCCCTCCGAAGGTCCCGTCTGAGTTCTCCGGCGCTCGTTTCCAGCCGTGTCGAGGCAGAACCTCTCCCTCCTCCTCCTCCTCCTGTCCAGTTCCCCTGCAAAGGTCAAAGCTCTGAACATCGTGTTTGAGGTCGCGTTGGAGCATCCTGGGACTATTTCTTCCAAAGCGAACAGCTGCTCGGTTTCCTTCACTTGTTTTAATTTTTAAATCGAGCTCACTTTACTGTTTTTACAAAATGTTTGATTACATGATTGTTGAAAGACCGATTTCTCTTGTCTTCGAGTTGTATGCAAAGAGGCGGACGTCCTTGATACTCCTTTACGAGCTTTGGGTCGGAGCGCACTTCAGCATTCTCCCGCTTCGGAAAGACGGGCCGGTTGTGTAAATGACGTGTAATCGGGGTGGGGCTGAGATATGAGATCCGTCTTGTACGTATTGTAAATAAATGAGATTAGTTTATCGTTTTACTCCAATCAGAATCTGCCTTTTTATCAGGTGTTCCTTTTCTTGTAATTGTAACTTGCCAAAGATTCAGAGGTACACCAGGAGGCAACATGGGGGGGGGGACCGTAATGCGTATTCCACTATAATAGAACTCGGGCTTAACAGGAAGTCGAGCCTGGACGATGTGGTCGCTATGCGCAGCAGGGGTCAGACGGCTCGTTCCCGCCGGGTTGAAGCGCTTCGTATTTCTCCGTGTGTGGTTTCGGCTGCTTGTAAACACGCCGAGGTTTCCCTGCCACGCGTCTCGGGTCGGGAAGTCTTGAAACGTAGCGAGGATTGACATGAACCAGTTTCCCCCCTGACGCAGGCACGCGAGTTTCCGCTTTGTACAGAAACGATAAATGTTTCTAAAATTCCACTTTTATGTATAAATCAAATTTTTAACGTGTGCACAACTACTGATGTCCCTCTTTAAGAAACTGAACACGAATCCAAATTGTGTGTATATATTCTTGTATGCATATTTGTAAAGTTTTGTTGGCGAAGAGAATAAAAAATGTGTGGTTTCTGGAAACTACTAAACTGTTCTCTGAGCCTGAAGTCACTGATGTTGGTTTTACCCGAGGTCACGGGTGTCATATCACACCTGTTGCGTAATTCAATGTAAGGGCTTATATTTATCAGTTTGTACTCTGAATACCAATATCTCCAAAACAAGGACATCTCTTACCTTCTACTATTTGGGGAATGTTTGCAATGGCCTCAATCGATCGAATGTCAGTAATAGTTTAATCTCTTTTAGATTCCCTGCCATATACGGTCCTAAATGTTTGTTTGTAGTAAGGATGCCAGCGATTGTTCGAATATTCGTTACAGTCTCCATAATCGAATATTATTTTTAAAATATTTTATTTATATATATTTTTTGTATTATTTATGTTTAATAAATCGCCAGGGCTGCCGAATAATCGATTTTGATCATGGTCAGTTTCTGGCAACCCTAGTTTGTAGTGAGACGTTGTTTTGGTTCAGTTTCAGTATCATTCATAGTGAAAAGCCTCTAAAAGTCATGCTGACACACACATGTCTGAGAAATGTAATTACCTTAATTAGACGCGTCACGGCCATTTCTACTGATCATATTTCCATCGTTGAGGTCGACTATAATAGATTTATATCGTTCAATGTTCCAAACTCTCATTGGTTTCTCACAGCATCTCTGTATAGTCTGTGTACTCACTCTCTGTCCTACACGGCTTGTTGGCGCTCCTGCCCCTCCCCCTCCTCCCTGTGAGCCCACTGTGCTCTGATTGGTCAGCTCGTCCACTCTGTTCTGATGCTGTTCTGATTTATGTATTGTCAAAGCATTTAATATATTCATTGTATCGGGATGTTAAGAGCATTCTAGTGCTGCGTACCGGAACGCCGAACCGGTACTTGTGAAAAGTTTCGGTTAAAACCGGAACGTCGGGAACCAGTACTTGGACTCGCAAAAAAACTAGCACTTACGTATATTCTGGTGTCTGTTGTTATTTAAACGTTCCCTGATAAACGTTATTCAGCGTTAATACACGAGTGCTAATCCCAGTGTACAACATCACGTGTCATTTCACTTTCGATTCACGGTTTGAAAACGGAGCATTTCGCCACATGCTAACCGGAAGTGAAGAATTTTCAGAATAAAAGTATTAAGTTAATAGTGTGAACTTCCGGTTTTTTCAGAATAAAACTGATTTAAATTAAATAGTGTATTTAGTTAAAAAATTACGCCATATCAACATTGAGTTTAATTTTAACAGTATATATGTACATCACTATGTATGTAGTATACTGTATAATGTACACATGTAGAGTTGTAGAAAGGACATGGTGTACAGACAGTACAGTACACTCTGTTCAGTCACTACAGTGTAGCCCAGGGGGGGTCACATCAGCATTATGGTTGCACTCAAAGGGCCGGTCGTAACTTTAAGACTATATAAAAATACATATATAAATATATCATATATATAAAATAATGTATTATATTACATCTGCATTGGATTATCATCGGATAGGGTAATAACTTCATAATTAACTACGTCTGAAAGCAGAAGTCTAGGGCAAATAATTGCAAGTCTTTTCAGTGAGAATGTCCCAAAATGATTTGAAAAGAAAAGCCAAATTCTGGAGGAAATAGAAGTGACATTTTGAAATAAACATCTGATTTTGAGAAAAAAAGGCAAATTTGAGATGCATTGTGGGACATGTAGTTTATGGGCAACGTGCTTCTGTAGCATGTAACCGTATAATACACATATTATATTCTTTGCAAACTCTTGTGGGGCCACATAAAATGAAGTCGCGGGCCGAATGTGGCCCCCGGGCCTTGAGTTTGACACCCCTGGTGTAGCCTATACTCAGCGCCATATAGACGGCGCTGCCTATACTGTATAGTAGGTGTGTAACAGTGTAATGCGTATAGTCTACTCTACCTTTCAGCAACGCTTTAGGGATGTAGGCTCAGTCCGCTCAGGGACTGTTCGGTTACTTTAGTTTGGTAAATGAAATAATGTTTGAACTTTGTAGTAGTTCACTGTAGCTGCTGTCATAAGTCATTTGTAGACTAAGTGGCAACAAGTGTACATTTGTACTTTGTAGAGAAATGTAGACACAAGTTGGAAGGGAGCGCAATAAACCTGACGAGTTTGAATTTGAGTTGATTTTATTTTCAATTGATAATTAGCTCACAATAAGTTCACTTTAGTTACTCGCACAACTTGACACAAGCCATGGAACCTCTGGACTTGACTCCGGACCTGAACCTGAACCTCTGGACTTGACTCCGGACCTGAACCTGAACCTCTGGACTTGAGTCCGGACCTGAACTGAACCTGGATTTGACTCCGGACCTGAACCTGGACTTGACTCGGACTGACCTGAACCTGGACTTGAGTCCGGACCTGAACCTGAATGTGAGTCCAGGTACGCAGCACTCGAGCATTCCATACAATATAACAAGTGTTTCTGTAGAGAATTACCTACCCCACCTTTAACTGTTAAGAATTACCACGTTTTGTGTTGTGCTCTTACAAAAGTACAACATAAAGTTTGTTGTTGTTAATCAAATCTTACCCAACGGTCGGCAAAACAATGACGATTTGAAGAAATGTGTATTATGTATCAGGATGTATTCTGAGAGAGGATGTGTAAATCCTACACAAACTATTTTGGAAAACAATCAAAATAGCCGTGACACAGTTTGTATTTTTAATATATATTTTTGTATTTTTAATATATATTAATTTATACGAAAAAACTAAGGAAAGCAAATGCTGTATCTGAACATGACACAGTATGGGCGTCCTAAACTATAATCTCCTTATCAGCAGCTTGAATCTCCATTCCTTATCAGAAAGCCACCTCTCACGTGTTCTCAACGGCTTCTCTCTGATTACAACTCACTTCCGAGGAACCGCTCCTTCCCTGTCTCTTTGGCAGCGGATCAAATGGAAACAAGAGGCCTGGTTACTGGTTAACTGAGACATGAAGCTTTTCTCACGTACACGGAACAAGCTGCTACTGGAGTTTGGAGTGAACCGCCGTCATGGCAGCAAAGACACATAAAATACTGTCGGATCTAAAAAAATCCCCTGATATTGCAAGTAGGAAAGAGTGCCAATATATATACAATTAGGTGTGTATAAATGTATTTATAGGTGAAAACATTGCATAGCTGCAGCCTTTATTTATACTTTCTGACATTTAGCTCTCTTTGTCACGACGATTTTGAGATTTGTTTACACCAGTGCTTCTCAAAGTGTGGTCCGTGAGCGCCCCCTAGTGGTCCGTGAGTATATTGGTAACATTTCACATTTTAAATAAATAAGTTAATTTAAGTTTTCCGCACTCTCGCGGGAATATCTCCGCAATGGAGCAAGCTTAAGTTTCACTTTCGATTGCACGATATAGCCCAGCGCAACACCTTCGTCACGCATGATGCCGCCGGTTTGTACCATTTTCAGGCGATTTGTACTCCGTTCTAGAAAAACTATTTGTTTTTTTATTGGTTAAGTGGTCCTTGGTATGAACAAGTTTGAGAAACACTGGTTTATACTGAAACCAGTTTACAGAAGATCGTGATTAATCGGAGGGCGATTACCTCACGTACACCCTCGCATTTCTCCAGGGAGCGAGTATCGCCGTTTCCAGGGCGCGATGTGACACGTCTGATTTTTTAATAACCCATAAACTCCCCTTATTAAGTATAATTCACTGTATTTATTATTATCTGTGTATTTCCCATCTATTTACCTTTATTTTCATATCATTTATTTTGTACTACTGATAATTGTGTATATCACTGACTGTTTTGCACTCTGGTTAGACCCTCCTTAATTTCGTTACACACATGTGCTTACATTTTTGTAATGACAATAAAGTAATCTAATCTAATTATATAATCAGATAAAGGGTTGTTTCTCAGATGTTCTTGAACACGACAGGCGGGGTCAGAAAGTGTCTCTGCTGCAGAAAGCTACTGACAATAATACTGATAAGACTGATACACCAGCTAACAATAATATTTACAGTAATAATTGAAGCTAGCATTAGAGTAGAGCTGCATCTACCATACAATTCACAGAACAGTAGTAAATGGTCACATCTATATAAAGGTCAATCGAAACTTCACTTGGTAAAAAGCCAATGTTGGGCTATAAAGGAACTACAGCACGGTCACATGACTTCACGTCACCACCGCTAAGCTAAAGGTGGCTAATGTTGGGCTATAAAGGAACTACAGCACAGTCACATGACTTCACATCCCCACCGCTAAGCTAAAGGAGGCTAATGTTGGGCTATAAAGGAACTACAGCACGGTCACATGACTTCACGTCACCCACCGCTAAGCTAAAGGTGGCTAATGTTGGGCTATAAAGGAACTACAGCACGGTCACATGACTTCACCACCGCTAAGCTAAAGGAGGCTAATGTTGGGCTATAAAGGAACTACAGCACGGTCACATGACTTCACCACCGCTAAGCTAAAGGAGGCTAATGTTGGGCTATAAAGGAACTACAGCACGGTCACATGACTTCACGTCACCACCGCTAAGCTAAAGGAGGCTAATGTTGGGCTATAAAGGAACTACAGCACGGTCACATGACTTCACGTCACCACCGCTAAGCTAAAGGTGGCTAATGTTGGGCTATAAAGGAACTACAGCACGGTCACATGACTTCACCACCGCTAAGCTAAAGGAGGCTAATGTTGGGCTATAAAGGAACTACAGCACGGTCACATGACTTCACCACCGCTAAGCTAAAGGTGGCTAATGTTGGGCTATAAAGGAACTACAGCACGGTCACATGACTTCACGTCACCACCGCTAAGCTAAAGGAGGCTAATGTTGGGCTATAAAGGAACTACAGCACGGTCACATGACTTCACGTCACCACCGCTAAGCTAAAGGTGGCTAATGTTGGGCTATAAAGGAACTACAGCACGGTCACATGACTTCACCACCGCTAAGCTAAAGGAGGCTAATGTTGGGCTATAAAGGAACTACAGCACGGTCACATGACTTCACCACCGCTAAGCTAAAGGTGGCTAATGTTGGGCTATAAAGGAACTACAGCACGGTCACATGACTTCACGTCACCACCGCTAAGCTAAAGGAGGCTAATGTTGGGCTATAAAGGAACTACAGCACGGTCACATGACTTCACGTCACCACCGCTAAGCTAAAGGTGGCTAATGTTGGGCTATAAAGGAACTACAGCACGGTCACATGACTTCACCACCGCTAAGCTAAAGGAGGCTAATGTTGGGCTATAAAGGAACTACAGCACGGTCACATGACTTCACGTCACCACCGCTAAGCTAAAGGAGGCTAATGTTGGGCTATAAAGGAACTACAGCACGGTCACATGACTTCACGTCACCACCGCTAAGCTAAAGGTGGCTAATGTTGGGCTATAAAGGAACTACAGCACGGTCACATGACTTCACGTCACCACCGCTAAGCTAAAGGTGGCTAATGTTGGGCTATAAAGGAACTACAGCACGGTCACATGACTTCACGTCACCACCGCCAAGCTAAAGGAGGCTAACGTTCGGCCTGATGACGTTTAGTTTTTAGTTTGGTCGGGTCTCGGGGTAGCAGTTCCAGCAGAGAGCCCCAAACTTTCTTTCCCTCATCAACCAGCTCTGACTGGGGGGTCCCAAGGCGCTCCCAGGCCAGAGAAGAGATATAGTCCCTCCACCTGGTCCTAGGTCTACCCCTCGGTCTCCTCCCAGCTGGACGTGCCTGGAACACCTCCCTAGGGAGGCGCCCAGGTGGCATCCTAACTAGGTGCCCGAACCACCTCAACTGGCTCCTTTCGACGCGAAGGAGGAGCGGCTCAACTCGAGTCCCTCCCTGATGACCGAACTTCTCACCTTATCCCTAAGGGAGACGCCAGCCACCCTGCGGAGGAAACCCATCTCGGCCGCTTGTATCCGCGATCTCGTTCTTTCGGGTCATGACCCATCCTTCATGACCGTAGGTGAGGGTAGGAACGAAAATGGCCCGGTAGACAGAGAGCTTTGCCTTCTGGCTCAGCTCCCTTTCGGTCACACGGTGCGGTAAAGCGACTGCAGTACCGCTCCCGCTGCTCCCGACTCTCCGGCCCATCTCACGCTCCATTGATCCCTCACTCGAGAACAAGACCCCGAGATACTTGAACTCCTTCACTTGGGGTAAGGACTCATTCCCTACTTGGAGTGGACAGTCCATCGGTTTCCTGCTGAGAGCCATGGCCTCAGATTTGGAGGTGCTGATCCTCATCCCAGCCGCTTCACACTCGGTTGCGAACCGATCCAGTGAGTGCTGAAGGTCGCAGACCGATGAAGCCATCAGAACCACATCATCTGCAACAAGCAGTGGTGCAATCCTTAGTCCACCGAACTGCAGACCCCACGACTACGCCTCGAAATCCGATCCATGTATATTACAAACAGGATTGGTGACAAAGCGCAGCCCTGGCGGAGGCCAACCCTCACCGGAAATGGGTCCGACTTACTGCCGAGGACCCGGACACAGCTCTCGCTTTTTGAAAAGGGGAACCACCACCCCGGTCTGCCACTCCTTCTGTGCTGTTTCCGACTTCCACGCAACGTTGATGAGACGTGTCAACCATGACAGTCCCTCAACACCCAGAGCCTTCAGCATTTCTGGGCGGATCTCATCCCCCCGGGGCTTTGCCACTGTGTTAGCAACATCTGTTTTTTAATTCACCAGTGGGGTATTTACTAGGGATGCACGATATTGGTTTTTTGAAACCGATACCGATAACTTCCTGCTTCTCAAGACCGATACCAATAATAAAAAAAAATATACGCCACTAATTATTTTAACGCGATTAACGCATGTGTATTTTTTTGTCCTCGGCCGCCCCGTAGCTTCAGAGCGCATCGAGTTTAAAATACCATCTACAAGCTGATGCTGACAGCCCCGCTCCTACCGCCCGCTTGTGGCAGACCACACTTCCACGCTCACCGGCAGGCACCGACTGGCCATCGGGAGGACCGGGTGTGTGTGTGTGTGTGTGTGTGTGTGTGAGTGTGTGTGTGTGTGGTGTGTGTGTGTGTGTGTGTGGTGTGTGTGTGTGTGTGTGTGTGTGTGTGTGTGTGTGTGTAGTGTGGCCCGAGCGAGCGAGAGAGACCTTACGTGCATTGTTGTTGTTAGCATCTGGTGCTAGCTAGCTGCGCTAACGGATATAAGGAGCTGTTTCAATGAAAACAGAGGAGCGACATTTCGCCACAACTGAGCCGAGCACTTGACTTGATGCAGGAAGCAGACAGCGGGACGTTGGAGGAGAAGTCAGCACACTCAGCACGGATAGTGCACAACATGATTGCAGCGTCCAGGCAGCTCCCGTCGAGCATATGCCTTGAGTTGCACATAGCTCGAACGCGCGCACACACACACACACACACACACTTTGTATTGTATTATTGTCTTCGTACGCTTTTAACACACCATCGTAGCGATGGCGATGTTTCAGGTGACTGATCAGGTTCGAAGTATTAGGGAGCGCTGGATTTGTGAAGAACTCCCCTCTTCCTAAACCACTAACACCACAGTACTGGCAAAGCGGGAGGAGCCGAGTGAAAAACAAGCGCCCCTCATCCCAATCCACCCACACCGCAGGATCTCTTTCTTTTTTTTACCCAAAAAATATATTGTATATTATCGGGGCTATTAATACTGTTATCGGTTTATCGGGATGACGTCATAATTCCTAATATCGAACGAAATATCGGGCGATAATTATCGTGCATCCCTAGTATTTACCGACGTATTTTATGTTGTACAACAAAAGGTGAAAATCTCTTTAGCTTGTGTTAACCACAGACCTTATTTCAGGCACCTTACCACAACAAGGTGTTAAAAAAATAGTTGAATTAAAGGTAGGGTATAAGAATGGAGAAACCAGCTCGAGTGCGCTAGAATTTGAAAATCCACAACCGAAAAAAATCTGCCCCTTCCTTCAGACTTCCTCTCAGAGCCCCGCCCCCAACACGTACGAACGCACACGTGACCAATGAGGGCAGAGATCAGTCTGTGCCCCGATGGAAGGCTGACAGGCAGGTCGGCCGTCCAGTTACTTTAGCCGGCTCAGATGATTGGTCGAGCTTTCTACAGCGCTACGGCTTCCACAGATGATGTTTTGGTATATATTTGTTGTCAAAGCATTTCATGTATTCACTGCTATCGGGACGTTAAGAGCATTCCATGGAATACAACAAGTGTTTCTGAAGTGAATTACCTACCCCGCCTTTAAGGACAGGGAACCAACTATTTTCAGGGTGTTATGACTCATTCCTGCATCACTCTTAATTTTTGCATCAAGAATATCTATAAATATATTTATGGTTGTCAACTAAAAAGAGCATATTCTGTGTGTTGTGAAAGGAGGACACAGAGACTTACTGTATGTCTTTAATACATTGTCCTTTTCTAACTGCTCTGTTGTCTTGCATAATACACTGAAGTAAAAGATCTTATTGACATGTATTTTCTCGTGTATTTATTTGCTTGAAACTGAAACTGAAAGCAATTAGTTCACCTTTATTCTGTGTTACTTGTAGTACGTGACTGATTCAATTGTTTTACACCTAATTAGTAAACAGAATACATGGGTTTGGCTTCACCACATGTTCCCGGAGTAGTAACCCGTGCAGCAGCAGCAGCTCAGCTGTTCAGTGTTTCCCTGCACGTGGTGAACATCCATAGAGTGAACATCGTGTCCTCTGTTTACGTCCTCGCGGGCAGGAGGGAGGCAGCTGCAGCACGAGGGCTACATGCTGCTCGTGCTGTCCTCAATGGCGGCGGGCACGCCCAGTGGGCGGGCACGTGGCCTGGATGACCACGTAGCAGAGTGGAGGTTATTTATTTACTTTATTTATCATTAATTAATTATAGACATACCGTTTCTGTTTCTGTGTTATTATTTTGGGAATTGTGCACATTATTTCCCCAGAATGTAGGTTAAAATGTTTGACATGATCATTAACAATATGTCATTAAATAGTAAAGGTTATAATGACAATGTGTTGGTGTGTAACAGAGTACGGAGTCCCCCTCCTCCCTCTCATAGCCCTTTCTCATTCCCCTCATCCCCCTCGTCGAGGAGGGGAATGAGGGGAATAAGAGAAATGAGAAAGGCCCATAGTAAACATTACATCCAGCACGTCTCCCTTTTCTCCCTCATCGCACTCCCTCTCTGTAAAACTGCGAGAATGCAACCGGAAGTTCAAAAGTAGGCCTTCAAAATGAAAGCTGGATTCGCCCATGCTCGAGAGACATTCTCAGAGCAATCATCATTTTTCACAACAATGAACATAAATATGTAAAATACATCAGTGTCACAGTCAAGATGTAAAGATGGAAATGAGTAAAATAGTGTACAATAGTAAAAGTGTTGATAGAAATGTGCACATCATATCATTTTCTTAAATGAAACAGCTGTACAGATGTTTTGCAGGAATGCAGCAATTTGATAAATTAGGACATCTTCCAATTGCATGTTTTTCCCGCATCAAAGCAATTCAAATCAAAGCCCAAATATATCCAGCTTAAAGTGATTTCAAACAGGGAAGCTAAAGGAAATGTTGAGGTTTCATGATTGATAAATGTATTTCCTGAATAACTCTAACCTGTAGATCAGGGGTGTCAAACTCGAGGCCCGGGGGCCAAATACGGCCCGCGACTTCATTTGATGTGGCCCCGCAAGAGCTTGCAAAGAATATAATACGTTTATTATACGGTTACATGCTACTTTACAGAAGCAGGTTGCCCATAAACTACATGTCCCACAATGCATCTCGTTTTGTGACATGCACACTGAAGAGACTTCTGCTTTCAGACGTAGTTAACGACTAAGTTACTATCCTATCCGATACTAATCCAATTCAGAGGCAATCATGTAATATAACACATTATTTTATATATATATTATATTTTTATATAGTTACAACCGGCCCTTTGAGTGCAACCTTTATGCAAATGTGGCCCGCGATGAAATTGAGTTTGACACCCCTGCTGTAGATACATGTTCTGTCCTTAGCTTATTAGCACTTAATAAAATACTTAAACATATTCCCTTTGTCAGGGAATCATTCTGTATACATGTTTACCTTCGCCCTCTGATGCAGCTGCCCAACCTTGAGCAGCCGCTATCTCCCTTAAGGAGGGGCAAGTTGTTGTTGTTGTTGTTGTTACCAGTTTGTGAGCGGGCAGCTGTCGGTCAGAGATAGTTGTTGTTGTGGGACACCTGGAACACATCCTTCTCGGGGTGCAGATGACCCCGAGCCATAAGCGACAACAAATGTGATTCAGTGTCCTCAGCTGTTCAGTCTCTCTATTGAAGAATGTTGATTATTACACTCTGAACCAGAACCTGGAGCTACAGGAGGGCTCTTCAGGACTGATGTGGCATCTCTACCGTGTGGTCAGACCGTGGCCCGGGACGTGTCTTGTGAATTCTCCGGCCGAAGCTCCAAATAAACCGTCAGTCTTTGCCATCAGAGCTCCAGCTCTCCTCGAGTCTCTGAGTCCTGACTCCATCAGAGCTCCATCTCTCCTCGTGTCTCTGAGTCCTGACTCCATCAGAGCTCCAGCTCTCCTCGTGTCTCTGAGTCCTGACTCCATCAGAGCTCCAGCTCTCCTCGTGTCTCTGAGTCCTGACTCCATCAGAGCTCCAGCTCTCCTCGAGTCTCTGAGTCCTGACTCCATCAGAGCTCCAGCTCTCCTCGTGTCTCTCTGAGTCCTGACTCCATCAGAGCTCCAGCTCTCCTCGTGTCTCTCTGAGTCCTGACTCCATCAGAGCTCCAGCTCTCCTCGTCTCTCTGAGTCCTGACTCCATCAGAGCTCCAGCTCTCCTCGTGTCTCTGAGTCCTGACTCCATCAGAGCTCCAGCTCTCCTCGTGTCTCTGAGTCCTGACTCCATCAGAGCTCCAGCTCTCCTCGTGTCTCTGAGTCCTGACTCCATCAGAGCTCCAGCTCTCCTCGTGTCTCTGAGTCCTGACTCCATCAGAGCTCCAGCTCTCCTCGAGTCTCTGAGTCCTGACTCCATCAGAGCTCCAGCTCTCCTCGTCTCTCTGAGTCCTGACTCCATCAGAGCTCCAGCTCTCCTCGTGTCTCTGAGTCCTGACTCCATCAGAGCTCCAGCTCTCCTCGTGTCTCTGAGTCCTGACTCCATCAGAGCTCCAGCTCTCCTCGAGTCTCTGAGTCCTGACTCCATCAGAGCTCCAGCTCTCCTCGAGTCTCTGAGTCCTGACTCCATCAGAGCTCCATCTCTCCTCGTGTCTCTGAGTCCTGACTCCATCAGAGCTGCAGCTCCTCGTGTCTCTGAGTCCTGACTCCATCAGAGCTCCAGCATCCTCGTGTCTCTGAGTCCTGACTCCATCAGAGCTCCAGCTCTCCTCGTGTCTCTGAGTCCTGACTCCATCAGAGCTCCAGCTCTCCTCGTGTCTCTGAGTCCTGACTCCATCAGAGCTCCAGCTCTCCTCGTGTCTCTGAGTCCTGACTCCATCAGAGCTCCAGCTCTCCTCGTCTCTCTGAGTCCTGACTCCATCAGAGCTCCAGCTCTCCTCGTGTCTCTGAGTCCTGACTCCATCAGAGCTCCAGCTCTCCTCGAGTCTCTGAGTCCTGACTCCATCAGAGCTCCAGCTCTCCTCGTGTCTCTGAGTCCTGACTCCATCAGAGCTCCAGCTCTCCTCGTGTCTCTCTGAGTCCTGACTCCATCAGAGCTCCAGCTCTCCTCGTGTCTCTGAGTCCTGACTCCATCAGAGCTGCAGCTCTCCTCGTGTCTCTGAGTCCTGACTCCATCAGAGCTCCAGCTCTCCTCGAGTCTCTGAGTCCTGACTCCATCAGAGCTCCATCTCTCCTCGTGTCTCTGAGTCCTGACTCCATCAGAGCTCAGTCCTCGTGTCTCTGAGTCCTGACTCCATCAGAGCTCCAGCTCTCCTCGAGTCTCTGAGTCCTGACTCCATCAGAGCTCCAGCTCTCCTCGAGTCTCTGAGTCCTGACTCCATCAGAGCTCCAGCTCTCCTCGTGTCTCTGAGTCCTGACTCCATCAGAGCTCCAGCTCTCCTCGTGTCTCTGAGTCCTGACTCCATCAGAGCTCCAGCTCTCCTCGTGTCTCTGAGTCCTGACTCCATCAGAGCTCCAGCTCTCCTCGTGTCTCTCTGAGTCCTGACTCCATCAGAGCTCCAGCTCTCCTCGAGTCTCTGAGTCCTGACTCCATCAGAGCTCCAGCTCTCCTCGTGTCTCTCTGAGTCCTGACTCCATCAGAGCTCCAGCTCTCCTCGTGTCTCTGAGTCCTGACTCCATCAGAGCTCCAGCTCTCCTCGTGTCTCTCTGAGTCCTGACTCCATCAGAGCTCCAGCTCTCCTCGTGTCTCTCTGAGTCCTGACTCCATCAGAGCTCCAGCTCTCCTCGTGTCTCTGAGTCCTGACTCCATCAGAGCTCCAGCTCTCCTCGTGTCTCTCTGAGTCCTGACTCCATCAGAGCTCCAGCTCTCCTCGTGTCTCTCTGAGTCCTGACTCCATCAGAGCTCCAGCTCTCCTCGTGTCTCTGAGTCCTGACTCCATCAGAGCTCCAGCTCTCCTCGTGTCTCTCTGAGTCCTGACTCCATCAGAGCTCCAGCTCTCCTCGTGTCTCTGAGTCCTGACTCCATCAGAGCTCCAGCTCTCCTCGAGTCTCTGAGTCCTGACTCCATCAGAGCTCCAGCTCTCCTCGTGTCTCTGAGTCCTGACTCCATCAGAGCTCCAGCTCTCCTCGTGTCTCTCTGAGTCCTGACTCCATCAGAGCTCCAGCTCTCCTCGAGTCTCTGAGTCCTGACTCCATCAGAGCTCCAGCTCTCCTCGTGTCTCTCTGAGTCCTGACTCCATCAGAGCTCCAGCTCTCCTCGAGTCTCTGAGTCCTGACTCCATCAGAGCTCCAGCTCTCCTCGTGTCTCTGAGTCCTGACTCCATCAGAGCTCCAGCTCTCCTCGTGTCTCTCTGAGTCCTGACTCCATCAGAGCTCCAGCTCTCCTCGTGTCTCTGAGTCCTGACTCCATCAGAGCTCCAGCTCTCCTCGAGTCTCTGAGTCCTGACTCCATCAGAGCTCCAGCTCTCCTCGTGTCTCTTGAGTCCTGACTCCATCAGAGCTCCAGCTCTCCTCGTGTCTCTCTGAGTCCTGACTCCATCAGAGCTCCAGCTCTCCTCGTGTCTCTGAGTCCTGACTCCATCAGAGCTCCAGCTCTCCTCGAGTCTCTGAGTCCTGACTCCATCAGAGCTCCATCTCTCCTCGTCTCTCTGAGTCCTGACTCCATCAGAGCTCCAGCTCTCCCTCGTGTCTCTCTGAGTCCTGACTCCATCAGAGCTGCAGCTCTCCTCGAGTCTCTGAGTCCTGACTCCATCAGAGCTCCAGCTCTCCTCGTGTCTCTCTGAGTCCTGACTCCATCAGAGCTCCAGCTCTCCTCGAGTCTCTGAGTCCTGACTCCATCAGAGCTCCAGCTCTCCTCGTGCTCTCTGAGTCCTGACTCCATCAGAGCTCCAGCTCTCCTCGTCTCTCTGAGTCCTGACTCCATCAGAGCTCCAGCTCTCCTTGTGTCTCCTGAGTCCTGACTCCATCAGAGCTCCAGCTCTCCTCGTCTCTTTGAGTCCTGACTCCATCAGAGCTCCAGCTCTCCTCGAGTCTCTGAGTCCTGACTCCATCAGAGCTCCAGCTCTCCTCGAGTCTCTGAGTCCTGACTCCATCAGAGCTCCAGCTCTCCTCGTCTCTGAGTCCTGACTCCATCAGAGCTCCAGCTCTCCTCGTCTCTTTGAGTCCTGACTCCATCAGAGCTCCAGCTCTCCTCGTCTCTTTGAGTCCTGACTCCATCAGAGCTGCAGAAGTCCCCCCACACCCTTAATACGTTAAAGTATTGCGTCACCATATAAAAACAAGAAGACAACATAATGAGGACAGGATTAGACTTTGGATCCAAAGCATTACTGCGTTTATTTTGAAATCGACCACCGGAAGTAGTACACCTCCACATCTGCGGTTTGACAGTGTCGCCGCCTCCATAAGAGCTCGCGGGCTCTCTGAAACAGTCAGTGATCTCTCATCTCTCTTATGTAGCTCTCTGCCGCCCATGACACATCTCCAACTCCCTCTCTGACCGTTTGATCCTCTTTCTGTGACACGTTTCACAAACAAATCAAAGTTATTCTGCTGTGAAATATCATTTTTGACAGTGGCACGTTCCCAGAATCTGACTTTATTTGATATTTTTGATGCAAAATGCCTTTCATTGAGCACGTGTCTGACGCAGATCTGGAGCGCTTGGCTCTGGAGCGGGTCGTCCCGGCGCTGCAGGACTTTGGTTTCTGTTATTTGGACGGGGTCCTGGGGGAAGTGGCCGGGGGGGCGGTGCTCCAGCAGGTGATCGATATGCACCGGGCCGGGGTGCTGCAGGACGGGCTGCTGGTAGGCTCTGTTCCCGGGGTGCACCGGAGCAGTATCCGCGGGGATAAGATCGCCTGGGTGAGCGGGGCGGAGCGCGGCTGCGACGCCATCAACTTCCTGCTCAACATGATCGATAAGATGATCTCTGTGTGCGCGAGCCGGCTGGAGAGCAAGAAGATCCGCGAGAGGTCCAAGGTGAGAGGGAGGGGGAGACATGTGTGAATGCCTAAACACACACCCATGCTCCTGTAAGGCAAGAACTTCGAGGTTTGGGATCAGTAATCTATCTATCTAATTCTGGACATCAGGAGATGTAGTAAACATGCAATAATAATATAAAATAGCTTACTACCAGCCATAACAGGGCAGGGGTAACACAGTCACTACAGGGCAGGGGTAACACAGTCACTACAGGGCAGGGGTAACACAGTCACTACAGGCAGGGGTAACACAGTCACTACAGGGCAGGGTAACACAGTCACTACAGGGCAGGGTAACACAGTCACTACAGGGCAGGGGTAACACAGTCACTACAGGGCAGG